>LBNU01006455.1:146844-158939 GCA_014162995.1 Artemisia annua | reverse complement strand
AGCTTTGAGCGTTTCATTCTCTCTTGGAAGAAGACCTAACCCATGTTACTCTTACTATCCATCATCAAACGATTCAGGGAGATTTGATTTCATTCTTTCATTTTATTTACTTTTACATCTTCTAATTTGAACATTGAGGACAATGTTCGGTTTAAGATGTAAGGGGGGTAAATGAAGGCATCCGTTGGAGAATACAATTGCGCTTGATGTTTTGCTTTGTTTATAGTAAATTTGTAATAAACCCAAGAGAAAATTTGTTTAGGGTATTTTAGCGCCAATTTACAAATTTTTTAACAACATTTAGAGTGAAACCTTGATCTTAATGAGCGTCCTCATGGATAGGGAATGTATGATAGCACAAAAACTGTACCACTAAAAAAATTTTTCCACCCAAATATGTGAGGTTCGCCCTAGAATTGGTAAGGAAAAAGGGCATCCCATCTTTGGTGCTATGATGTTGTACCGGTAGCATTTTAGATTCTAGAACTTGCGTTAGACCATCTCAAATCACAAGTGAGACCTTACATTCGTGTAGTTAAGATTTAACTAACATGATAAGAGGCATTGGGATTAACCATTGTTTTACATCCGTATTTTTGTTATAATTACATTGACTTCATTGGTCAAGTAATTCTCCCACACCCTTTGCGTTTGTATCCATTTTTGTACACCGATACCCTAGTACACCCCTCCGAGCCTATCCTTTTATCGTTTCGACATTTGAGCATCTTTACTCAAAGTGAAATTTGTTTACACCACTAAATGTACACTCCAAATCGCCTTACCTACCTTGTATGCACCCACCTTTGGTGCATTATTGTGAAAACATTTGATTTTTTTTTTTTTTTTTTTTTTTAAACCCTTATTAATTATCTAAGTCAATTACATGGTTTGCTAAGTTAAGTCATATCCTTGTACATATTGTTTTGGGGACGATTGGGACTCATGGGTAAAGTAACTAGTGTTAATGGAGTTAAGTGGGGAAGAAACAACATTATTACCCCCTATGTGCTAAACCATTTTAAAAAGTAACTCCAAAGTTTTTTCAATTATCTTAATTCGAGTCATTAGAATAGTAATTGTAAAGTTTATGTAAAAATTCAAGTGTTAAGGGGAATGCACTCCCCTAATGATGATTATTTGGTGGTAGGGCAGAGTGTATGAAAAAAAAATCAAAAAAATTCAAGAAAAATCAAAAAAACATGAAAAGAAGAGAAAAATATACGGACACCATCCCGTTTCCTTTTATGTTTCCTTTTTAGTTTTTGTTATTTCATTTTTAGAATTAAGATTGAGTCGAGTCTTGACTTAAGCAACGTGTAGGTGCATGTATTTGATCATGAATAATTAACTTGCCCAACCATGTAAAATACCCTTTATTCCAACCAAACGTGTTATCCGTATCCTACAGCCTTAAACGTTACAACCCTTTGGAAAGCCCTCTTTGATAGTTTATCTTAGGTGCTTTACCTTAGTGGAGGAAAGTAATCTTGATCCTCTCCCAAGCCTAATGGTAATCTATTTGCATGACAGGTAGTGAGTTTTATTTTCTGTTTTCATTTATGAGATATTATTCTATGACAATTTGAGAGATGAGATAATCCCAAACACTATTTGTGAGGTGTAGTGTATGATTTCCGTGCTTGTTATGATTAGGGTAATAACTATTTGTTGTAATTAACTTTTTATTATTCGTGTTAAATGACCCCCTAACTCATATTTTGATTGGAATAAAAGCTCATTTGCTTGAGGACCAAGCAAAATCTCAAGTGGGTAAGGTATTTGATGAGACGAAAGTGTTACGCTTTTAGGGGGTCATTTAAGCCTAAATTCGTATAAATGTGGAATCAAATATTGCCCTAAATCGTTCCTTTTGTCATTTTAGGTACTTTGAGAGGATTCTGGAAAACATGCATATTTGAGTTTTTGGAGCATAAAAGTGAAGAAGAACGACAAAGTCTCAAAAGAAGCAGGATATTACTACCTGACGGCGTCAGAGTCACAAGGTGACGCCGTCAGCATAACATGACAAAAGAAGTGAAAACCAATTTCAAATGACGGGCCACGAAAGATTTGGAACTTTTACACCCTGACGTCCGTCAGGTGTTATATGGTGGTAGGCCGTCAGGGTTAATAATTTTTAAAGAAGAAATAAGAGAGTGACGGCGTCAGAAGTGGATCTAGGCCATCCGAGAAACCTAATGGCGGCGAGCTGACGGCGTCAGCCTCTATAACCTGACGCCGTCAGAATGTAAAATCTATATATAGTTTTCTATTTTATCATTCATTAAAGTGCGGAACTTTGTGGAGAACTTTTGGCACCAAACCTAGACGAATTTTTCTGTACTTTTTAGGGTTTCCACCCTTTGGAACCCTCATGCTTAATTAAAGATAAGCTTCAACTTTAATTCCATCATATGTCTATGTGTCTGGTTGATATCTCTTTTGCCTTGTCCTTTTAATTAAACATGTGTAGCTTTAAATTCTTCTTGTTTTGCTTAGATCAATGAAACCTAACTATTAATTATTGGTTAATTGATGTGTTGTTTGTTTGTTGGGATGGATTGTTCATGAATGTTAGCTCAAGAAAACTGGCCAAACCTCCTTTATGGTAACGTGCTTGAACGTTCTTGGGAAACATGTAGCCAAGGCATACTAGGCTATTAAGTTAGTATTTAACGCATTGAGCCACTTGTTGTACAATCCCTATGGTTGCTGCCGTGCATGGCATAGGAGGAGATAAGAGCTCATAGAATTGGAGAGATATGTATGCCACTCCATGAGTTATTAGGAATACACCCTTCATCCACACAAGTAACATACATATCAATTAACCGGTAAAAGATAGTTAGGGAGTAATGAAGTCTAAGTAAAACACAACTTTTCTCCATAATTGTTTTCACAACCACAATAGTTAGATATTTTATTTTCTTTTGCAATAGTAGTAATTTGGGTTAGTTGACTAGCAACTAATTCCGCCAACTCCTTCAAAACCGAGATTTTAACTTGCTTTCATAAAAACATAAAAATACAAAAAGAATCTTCCTTCACCCTTAGACCTATTAGAGTAGTTTTTCTATCCTAACGAACACTATTCCCTGTGAGAGAACGATCAATCCCCCGTACTTACGACTATCATATACTACATCGGTCAGGTACACTGCCTGGTGGGGTTGTAAGCCTCTTGAGATCCCTCGAGAGGTAAAACCTGTTGTAAGGTCACAAAACCACGCATCATTTATGCTCAGACTTGTTAGGTCTTTATCTAGGAATAACAATAACAAAGGTATACGCAGCAGAATTAAACAAAACATCATTGTTATTGCTATAAGGCTTCGCCATCATCTCTACTCTAACAATACAATAAGCCCCAATGCTATGTGATCAAGTATAGCACGGTTACACTCTAACAGGGATCCAAGATCCTTGAGGCTTATACAAACTCTAGGCGTCTAACACAAAGACCACGCCTAGGTTTACACACACACACACCTTTACTGGTTTACATCTTTTGTACGTACATAATATCCTAGGGTTACAAAATACTACGAGGGACTAATAAATAAAAACTTCTTTACCAAGCAAGTCCCTTGTCTTTAATATTTTCTTCATTCTTCTCTTTGTCATTATAAGTCCCTCATGTTTCACATGTTTTGTCTTATCAACTTAATTGTAATTCCCAACAGCGGATTTGTGTACAGTTGCAATGATCATGAACTAAAGATCATTAAAATTGAAATATCATGGTGAATGTGCATGATGGTACAATTTGTATTATTTGGAATGTGCGACACGTGGAGGGCCTGAAAAAGAATTTATTGTATTTAGGACAATTGGATGCTCTTGGTTGTAAGGTTGAAATAAAAAACAAGATCATAAAAGTTATAAAAAGCGCGCTTGTATTTATGAAAGGAGAAAAGGTAGCTGCAAACTTATACCACTGAAAGGAGAGATAATGGAAGAGGCGGAAGCATCTGTTGCTTCACATAGTCCAAGTCATAGAGCTGCAGTAACATGGCATCAGAAGCTTGGACATATGTCGGAACAAGGAATGAAGATTCTTGTGGAAAGAAAGTTAATTCATGGTCTCACAAAGGTTTCTTTACCTTTCTGTGAGCATTGTGTTATCAGCAAGAAATATCGCCTAAAATTCAAGACATCAAATTCTAAAAAGTGTCTATGTTCTAGAATTGGTTTACTCTGATGTATGGCAGGCACCGGTTCTATCCCTGGGAGAAGCAAAATGTTTTGTATCCTTCATTGATGACTATTCCAGGAGATGTTGGGCATACCTAATCAAAAAGAAGCCTGATGTGTTTGAAGTTTTCAAAGTTTACAAAGTGAGGGTTGAACTCGATTCTGGAAAGAAGATCAAGTGTTTGAGGACAAATAATGGAGGCTGATGCGTGGATTGCGGTCTATGCAAAATGTTTTACCTCTCAAGGGATCTTGAGAAGCTTGCAATCCCCACCAGGCAGTGTACTTGACCGATCTAGTATAGTGAAGTGGCAAGTACCGGGGGATTGATCGTTCTCCACAGGGAATAGTGTTCGTTAGGATTGAAAGTAGTCTAATTAGGCCTAGAGATGAGGGATGATTCTTTTTGTATTTTTATTTTTAATGGAAAGCAGGTAAAAATCTCGGTTTTGAAAGGAGTGGGCGGAATTAGTTGCTAGTCAACTAACCCAAATAAACTACAAATGCAAATAAAATAAAATAACAAGAAAATAAAATAGTTGTGAAACTTATAAGGAGAAAAGCGTGTTTACTTAGACTTCATTACTCCCTAGTTATCTTTTATTGATTGATAAGCTTATTGTAGTTGCGTGGGTGACGGGTTGTATTCCTTAATACCATTCGTAGGGTCGTGCACGATCTTCCCTAACTCTATAAGCTTCTACCTCTTCCTATGGTGTAACACCCCCAGAATTTGGTACAGCGGAAGACTCATCAAGCTTTCGGGGTGCTACGGGGATTGGTATCTAACACAAGTCATAAAGAAACGAGATAAAGTAAACATAAGTAAAAGCAAAACAACCAGGGTTTTTAGAGTTTACATTCATCCCAAATATTTAGCGTAAGGCCCAAAAATATAAGTTTTAAACATAGGTCCATGATAAGATATCAGAGTTTGAAATAGATCCTTTAACCAAATCGCCTTGCCAAGCCTTCCAAGCATGCATCTCCAATCATTCTTAATTACCTGAGAAAACGCGCTAAAAGTCAGCTTTCGCTGGTGAGATCATAGGTTTATATTCATAATTCAATCAAGTGGACATATACGCAAAACTCTTGCTAGCTAGACTAGGCCTTAATTCAAAACCTGCGGATAACCTCCGCAACATAATAATCACACGGATAACCTCCGTAATATCAGAACCCTATAGGTGCACACTATAGTCCAACAACCAAATCCAATCAAAATCAATCTGTATGCGTAAGAATACGACATGTTAAACTTACCTAGTTCTAGACTAGGCCTCGCTCCATAGCTTACCTAGTTCTTGACTAGGCCTCGCTCCATAGCTTACCTAGTTCTTGACTAGGCCTCGCCCTCTATCCTACCTAGTTCTATAAGCATAGCAAGTTTTAAAAAGAAACAAAAGCGATAATAGTTTACATAAAATAATATGCACGTTTCTCACCCCAAGTATTGAAAACAAAGTTCAAGAGTAAAAGTGGGGCTATGACTCACCTCGGGTCCAGCAAATAGAAAAAGAATCAACAGAAACAATGAAAGTATCAACTATCTTGCAACGGCGACTACTGACTCGGCACTACCTAATAATATCAACTCGCTTTAGAACAAATCTCAAATCAAAATTTCCCAAATCCCGAACATATTCCATTTTCCATTTCCAAAATCTCTTTCTCATATCCGTTTTAATGTTTGGTATCCATGTGTGTGTGTGCTGTGTCGGCTCAACCAAACTCGAGTGATCTCATGCTTCCCGAAAAATTCCACCAAATAAAACCACAACAATACATGTGACAAGTTCTTATGGTCTACTAAGTCATCAAATAAAATTGTCATAGCTTATTGAACTAGTCACCCCCAATAAACTTACAATGTATTCATCTTACTTATTCCTCCAAGACTACATCACAGCCTAAGGGTCGTAGGATATGTTATCCATTATTAAATCTTTCCAACATACTTAACGAGCTCTTATTAGATTCATAAATCGAATAAGTTCGTTATCTATGTAAGTTAGATATATTAATGTCAAATATCCGTGACTAGCAAATAAATAGCACGATAATTATCGTTTATGGCGCTTCTAGTTTTGCGTGCCCTCGAAACGTTTAGTAACTCATTTATTGTATGTTTTTCCTTTTCTAATTCGTTGTTTATTTGTGTTGAAAACTAACAAGTAGATATACTTGTTACTTATTTTTCTATATGAAAACCATTTTAATATTTTCATCGTTCAACTCTTCACACACATATATATTTCAAGTTATTATTATAACTTGAGTTACTATTTGTTTCGAGTCACAAGCCCGAGTCATGACCTCTCGGCTTATATATAGTCCAATAGTCCAAATTCATCCACTATTCATGTTACGGCATTGTCGGAGTCAACGATGACTAAAAAGTCAACGTGACGCCAACTTGGCACAAAGTTCACAAGCCTCCTATAATAAATCATTGTTAGCTTCGCTTTTTTATAAAGATAACGTCACACAAGTGAAATGGACTAGATTAGAAACTACAGGGACTACTATTGTCAAGTAGGCAAACATGTAGTGTTAGGAGCCTATAAATACCCCTCATGACTCTCCATGAGGGGTGTGGGAAAATAGTATGTGTAACTTACATATTGTCATTTTAATAAACACCTTTTCTTCACCTTTCTCTCTCTACTTTCTCTCTCTAGAACTAACCATGTTTATTACATATTTTCATCAAACGCGACCTCCGGAACATGTTTCTTGTCTTTTACAATTGGTATCAGAGCTAACCAGGGGCGATTCGTAGTGTTTTGGGGTGTAATTTCGTGTTTTATGGGCTGTTGGTACGTGTTTTATCGAGTTTGGTGATGATCTTATCGAGTATGGGTGCCAAAATATTGAGTATGGGTGGCAAATATCGAGTTTGGGTGCCAAATTATCGAGTATGGGAGCCAAATTTCGAGTATGGAAGGGGTTCTATCGAGTATGAGGCCCAAAACTCAGATTCTACCGAGTATGGTCAGTTTCTACCGAGTATGGTCAGATTCTACCGAGTATGGTCAGATTCTACCGAGTATGGTCAGTTTTACCGAGTATGGAAGAACCTACCGAGTATGGACAGACTTTACCGAGTATGAGCAGCGCTTACCGAGTATGGGCATATCTTACAGAGTATGGGCCAAGATACCGAGTATAGACCAAGATACCGAGTATGGGCATATCTTACCGAGTATAGGCCAAGATACCGAGTATGGACCAAAAATACCGAGTAAGGGGTAAAATTTTCGAGTAAGGGTATTTCTCTTACTGAGTAAGGGTTGAATTTCGAGTAACGGTTTCATGTTTCGAGTATTCTTCGTATGGTTTGCCGAGTAAGGCTGGTCCAACCTTATCGTTTATCGAGTAAGGATTTTTTTTGGACTAATCTAAACGAAACTCTGCCGAAATTGACTTAGGATATCGAGTAACGAGATGGGATTTTGAGTAAGGAAATATCAAAAGATTAATACATAAACCAAAACCCTAACCTCATCAAATAACCTAATGTCTATATACCCTAAACCCTAACTTCCACCTTAACTAAACACATGAGATTATTGGTAAATCAATCTTATAGATCATGATTCATTTCCTTGTTTCATTATTATCAACACCAATATATCTCAAACCACCTCAAACCACACCACGAATTGCTTAAACAATCCTAAACAAGATTCACACTCAAATGACAACGGCTAGTATCGTATTTTTGTGACTATGGAGATAATACTTTATCATTTTTCTGGGATTGAAGTTCGTTTCAAGGGCATGTGTACTTATTTATCTCAAAGTCTAGGGGAGGATGGATGCATGACTTTCGAAGATACTTGTTTCGGCTTAAGTTAAAGGTGATGAAGACTTGGTTATCTAGTTATCATAGGTCAAGGGGTGGACGGACGAAGACCTAGGAGTTACGTTGTAGTGCTCAGTGTCACACAAAGATGTGGATAATCAAGAGGTGATGTACGTCTTATACTTGATAGTTGGTTGGTTGAAGAGTATAGAGCACTCAGAGATTCGATGGAGTACGAACTCTCAACACCGTTCTTAGTCACATCATTACAAGATTAAGTCACATATCTACGGGGTGTTTACTTCATTGTCAGATTGGTTATATTGGGTTGTTTCTCTAGTTATTGGTCATTTACTAGCTCGTTGGAATTTGAAGAGGTTGCTTAAAGGTTGAAGAGAAGAGAAGAGATTGTAGAATAAAGAGAGTCATATCCTATCAGCATATTCTCACAAATTATGCTTTCATGGTCTATCTATATTGCATCAGAAGTGTAAAGTACGGGTAATTTTGGCATGTACACACAATAGTATGATGATTTCGATAAATCGCAACCATCAGGAGGGAGAAGAACATGCCAAAAGAAGAAGTGTTTCATCTCTAGTACGTTGGTTGTTCGAGGGAATTGTGCTTACACTAGAACCGAAGAAGTACTAAGGATGTGTACATCGGAGCGTATTACCAACCTTCTGTGCAATACTATGTGAGTTATGCTATGATGCTCCCAGAACGACAACCATGGTGCAAACTCATTAGTATCTACCTTATCCGCTGCGAGATGAGAAGAAAGTTGTCAGTTCAGGAGGGAGCAGAAGAAAGAAAAAAGGCTCACTAGTTAGGAGGGAGTAATAACCTAACTAGACCATTGCAGTTGAAGTTCAGAGCTACATAGACCTTTGCCGTCAGTGTCAAAGATCAAACGCCGAGATCGTCGGAAGAGAGAACTTCAAGTCTGCATCAATATCTAGGCTACAGAGACTCTGCGCTTCAACATCATCAACATAGTTTACTATTGTTGTAATTTAATTTGTTAATGTATTTATAGGTCTCATTGTAACCATTCACGTGTGACGATATCTTGGAGGGAGATTGTTAGCTTCGCTTTTTTATAAAGATAACGTCACACAAGTGAAATGGACTAGATTAGAAACTACAGGGACTACTATTGTCAAGTAGGCAAACATGTAGTGTTAAGAGCCTATAAATACCCCTCATGACTCTCCATGAGGGGTTTGGGAAAATAGTGTGTGTAACTTACATATTGTCATTTTAATAAACACCTTTTCTTCACCTTTCTCTCTCTAGAACTAACCATGTTTATTACATATTTTCATCAACCGCGACCTCCGGAACATGTTTCTTGTCTTTTACAATCATAATAAACCAAATGTGCATCATCGATTAAATATCACCACAATCACAACTTCAATCAACAAGAGACCGTCTACGGCACTCGACTAATCCTAATCCCCATCAACTATATCGTCACACGATCGATCCTCGTCAATAACAACAACTACAACAATAACTTACAACAACGACAGCAATAGTTCCAACAATAACCACAACACTTAACAACAATAACAACAACAAATAACATCCAATCTACCGAGACCAATAGGGTCTCGGCTTGCCTACCCTCTCGTCAACACCATCAAAATAGCGAATACCAACAACAACATCTATCCTAGTCTCGGCTCAACCATTCGATACCACAAGCAACCAAGTCCAAAACCCAGGTAACCCACAAGACTATATGTCCAAAAACAGGTTCCCAACAACAATCAAACATCAAATGTGGGCTGAGCCGTGAGCTTATGCTCACGGTCACACTCGACACACCTAAACACAACACAAAAGGATACCAAACTTTGTTTAAATCTCATTTTTATATATTAACCCATATGAATATCTCATTTTTAATCAAAATAAATCAAGAAAAACCCAAAACCCAGGTGAAAGTATCATCACTCGTGACCATAGGTCACGGTTTCCATATTACCGAGTTACAAATGGTGTGTGACTCGGACTTACCTTAAATCTTAACAAGATACACACGATGTGAGGCTAAAATACAAGAAAAGTGGCGAGTATAGATGAATTCGAGGTCAACATATGAAATCTAGGGCGCGTGTATAAGTGGATCTAGTAGAGGAGGTGATGAGGATTTGAATTATGGTGGTCGTGTGTGGTGGTGGCCGGCGGTGAGCAGCTGTGGTGGCCGGAAATAGGGCGGCTAGGGTTTTGATGGGTGAAGGTGAGAGAGAGAGAGAGAGATGAAGATGTTAGTGAAGGTGTGTTGTGTGTTTGTGTTTACCAGGCATCACAAGGACCAATTTTATATTCACTATTTTTTTTAATAATAAATAAAACCAATAATAGTATAAATAGGAAATGGGAGGGTGACTAGTCAATAATCACAAGGACCGTTTCTGTAGACTTTTCAAAGTATCCCGACACCCTTAACCCGAGCTCGTTTTCATATCTCAAAATTTCTCAACGCGCGTTAACTCACGCACCATCATTTTCAAATAGATATTTCCATAAAACATGACTATAAATACGCCACTATTTATTTTCGAGTAAGAAAACTTTATCTATTTCGTATTATTAGATTCCTAGTGCCAGAGTCGAAGTAGTGCCTGATTATCGCAACCAAACACAAAATATTCCACATAAATAATCAATGATACGAATTACATTCCACACAGTCAATCACCAATTCCCATAATTTCTGAAAACCATTTCAATAAAATTAACGATTCATTTTTAATTATGAAATCGTAGTTCAAATCAGGTTCTCAAATTTACCAATTGTCACATATGGCGACACGTTTAGTATCCTAACCATGGCCTCCTTAGTAGTCACTTATGCATTAAATACAACCATAATAATCGTAGTGCCATCCGATTCATGTTTCTTAAGACATCAAGCAGGTTACCAAAGGAGTTTAGCCAGTTTTCTTAAGCCTAACATCGATAAACATTCACCCAACGACAACTAACAATAAACAATCAATCAATAATCAATAACTAGGTTTCATTACATCTAAGCAAACACAAACAAACCTAGCCTAGCATGTTAAATAAAAGACACGCGTAAGATAAAATCAAACAACACATAGACATATTGAATGATTGAATGGTTACTTATCTTGAATGAAACATGGAAGATTTAAGGGTTTGAAACCCTTAAAAAGTGCAGGAAGTTCGTACTAGGGTTACACAAAAACTCTCTCCAAAGTTACACACTTTTAATGAAAGAAAATCCTAAAATATATATAGAATTTACACTCTGACGGCGTCAGCTTTTAGACTCTGACGCCGTCAACCCGCCGCGTTTAGGGTTTTCACATCACCTAGATCTATTTCTGACGCCGTCACCTTGTAAATCCTACTGGACCGTCTCTCTTTAGCATTACACCTGACGGCCTAGACTTCCTAACACCTGACGCCGTCAGGTGTTAAGTCTTGAATTCTTCACTTGGGCGTCTGGTAAAGTCTGAATCCAACTCCTTTGTCTTCAAGTGACGGCGTCAACTTATAGCTCCTGATGCCGTCAGGTAGGATTTCCAGCACGCTTTTGAGACTTTGTCATTTACTTCACTTTTATGCTCCAAAAACGTCCAAAATGCAATGTTTTCCAGAATTCCTCCCAAAAGTACCTAGAATGACAAAAGGAACGATTTAAGGCAATATTTGATCATAAAATCATGATTTAGGGCTTAAATGACCCCCTAAAAGCGTAACACTTTTCGCCTCATCAAATACCCTTACACTTGAGATTTGCTTGTCCTCAAGCAAATGCGCTTTTATTCCAATCAAAATATGAGCTAGGGGTTATTTAACACTAATATATGTCACACCCTGAATTTACCTGTTAAATGGCAGCGGAATTGAATTCCCGGGTGTAACGATCATGGCATCTCATACAAGGTTACATTGAACGACCTAAAGTGTCGTTTTGAAAATACATCGTTTAATCATTAAAACATTCAGAGTTTACAAAATAGGTCCCATGTGGTTTTACACATTTATTGAAAATAAAAACGACAAGATCAAACGGTTCATAAGTGCATTGAAGTAAACA
>LBNU01006455.1:60001-146394 GCA_014162995.1 Artemisia annua | reverse complement strand
CTTATAGAGTTAGGGAATTGAACGCACTCCCTACGACTTGTTAGGAATACACCCGTCATCCACGCAAACTCAACATACTAATTACATGGTAAAAGATAGTTAGGGAGTAATGAAATCTAAGTAAACACTACTTTCCCCACCATTGTTTTCTCAAAACTTTATTTTAAATCGCATAAGTAGATACTTGGGTTAGTTGACTAGCAACTAATTCCGCCCACTCCTTCAAAAACCGAGATTTTACTGCTTTCATAAAAACATAAAAATACAAAAATAATCATCCTCCATCCTTAGACCTTAATTAGAGTAGTCTTTAACCTAACGAACACTATTCCCTGTGAGAGAACGATCAATCCCCGGGTACTTGCCACTACACTATACTACATCGGTCAGGTACACTGCCTAGTGGGGATTGCAAGCTTCTTGAGATCCCTCGAGAGGTAAAACGTAGTGCGTGTTGCAATCCACGCGCATCACTGCTTTCCATAACAGATCTTTGTATGCAGAACCATTCCACTATTTTTTCATGTTCTCATGAATATGTTTCACACAGAATCTGTGCTCTGCACATGGAAACAATTTTGAAATTGCTGGTATTATTCCCTGTTTTCAAATTAAAAGTGTATAAGTTAGCAGATTACAAATGAAGTTTTGGAATTGAATATGTAATGTCAAAAGCTATATAAAGAAAGTAAATTACCTTCTGTCTGTCACTCATGAAAGTGAAGTTGGAATTCCTGTAAAGATCTAGATCATCTCCAAGTTGATTGAGAAACCATGTCCATGACTCTGTGTTTTCTGTCTCATCAATTCCATAAGCCAGTGGATAGATCCCATTGTTTGGATCTACACTCACAGCTGTCAAAAGTTGACCTGGGTATGGACCCTTCATGAATGCCCCATCTAATCCTAGCAAGTCCCTCATCCCAGCTTTGAATCTAGCTTTCAGAGGCCCCAAACATACATAAATTCTTTTAAAGACTCTTGTTTCACTCATATGATCTGCTTCAGCTTGAACATGTATCTTGACAGTGGTGTCTGGATTAGCTTGTTGTAACTCTCACACATAATCTCTTAGCATCTTATATTGATGTGTATAATCTCCCCTTAATTTCCTTTCTGCTTGTTGTTTTGCCCTAAAAGCTTTACTTTCTGAAACAGTTAATTCATGTTTTTGTTGGAGTTGTTCTTGAACTGCCCTGACAGGTATGTTTGGGTTTGTTTTCAACTGTTCAACTAATTCTCTAGAGAACCAGTCATATGTAGCATACAAGTTTTCTCTTTCTTGTAAACACTTGTGCTCTGATCTATATGTTTTGACCTGCCATGTTTCAGAATCTTTTAATTTGGAAACCAACACCACCCATGGACATTTATTAGCAGTATCAATCTTTTTCTTGCTGGTAGGTTTACCCCCATTTAATAGCTTCTCTTTAGTCAACTTCTTTTTTGATGGGCCGGAGTACCCAGTGGACCTTGAACATTTGGACCCACTATTCTGACTTGGCCCACTAAGATTCTCACTGTCCAAGTTATGGGCTTCACCAGTTGGCAGAGATGGAATAACACCTTTGCAAACTGCCCTCACTCTTTCATTGTCATTATTTTCCATTCTTATTTTCCTCCTAGTCTCAATTGAATGTTCTTTAATGTATGCTTTCACATGCTCTCTGTTTGGAAACTCTTTACCCACATAGAATAATGTTTTGTAAATTTGCTCTGATCTATGTGCTTGTTTCCTTAATTGCTTCAATGTTTTTTTTCCTTAATCTACTACCTTCACTATCACTACCTGAAGCACTTTCAAAGTATTCATTCTCTAATTCATGAATATCCTCTGCATCTGGATCTACTTCTTCATTATCAACTGCATCTTCAGTATCTCTACAACCCATAAACTCTACAGTCTCATCAATATTGTAGTCAAAGTTTTTCATGTCAACATCAACTTCATCCACATTATAATCCTCATCTACAATGTAATCACTATCCTGACTATCATCATCATCATCATCTCTTTCAGTATCATCATCATCATCCCTTTCACTCTCATCCCTTTCACTATCATTCCTTTCACTCTCATCCCTTTCACTCTCATCCCTTTCAGCCTCATTGTCAACCTCATTTTCAACCTCATTTTCAACATTCTCACTAGCATTACCTTCTCTAATGTTAACTGTTGGTGAAATTAACTCCAAGTCAGCAAATGGGTCAAAGTTAGGACCTTGTGCCTCAACATAAGGGTCATATGAAGAGTAAAACTCATTCACAAACTGGCTAGGGACTTGAGAAGACACATGATTATCAACTGCACTACTTTGGCCTTCTTCTAAATTAACAACACATGGTTCTTGGACTTTACCACTACTTTCACCTTTATCTTGACCTGAACACCCTTCATTCACATCCAACACTAGTTTTTTAGCAACTGGATAAATCCCTACCTTAGATGTTATTGGGTTATCTAACTCTTCTATTANAAGACACATGATTATCAACTGCACTACTTTGGCCTTCTTCTAAATTAACAACACATGGTTCTTGGACTTTACCACTACTTTCACCTTTATCTTGACCTGAACACCCTTCATTCACATCCAACACTAGTTTTTTAGCAACTGGATAAATCCCTACCTTAGATGTTATTGGGTTATCTAACTCTTCTATTACAAGTTTTTTCTTCTTTGGTGGTGTGTAAATGTCAGGGTTTGTCTTTTCATGCTCAACATAGACCTCAACTAGTTTAAGACCCTCTGTCACATACTTAGCTAAAACCTGAACATCTTTGTCACATGCTAAGGTTCTAGTCCATTGTCTAAATCACAATCTGGTTTCAAGAAATGGTAAAACATAACCCTATGTTTATCGTGACCTAAGTCTTCAAGCATAGAATCAATTCATGAATAGAAAACTGATCACAATCAATTAAATCAACAAAAGTAATGTTACCATTACTGTACTTCCTGTTAGGTGATTTTGTGAAAAGGCCACCATGATGAAGCTTGATGGAAAACAGAGTAGAATGAACATCTGCAAATATTTTTAAGAAAAAACCATGAGACTAGGGTTTTAAACGACAAATCAGCAAATAAAGTATTGCAAACCATAATAATCATACTTAAAAAACATAATAACGATTACAATCCTTTTATACTAAACAACATTGTCAAAAGATTAAAAAAAAAAGATACTTACTATACATTCGATACGGATCTCGATCAACACTGTCCTTTTGTCTTATGCCGTACAATGGAAGGACCATCTTAGTGTTTTTCAATTTTTAATTTACACAATTTAGGGTTAGATTATCATTTGATTTGGGAAAAGAGAAGATGATCGGGTTTGTTGGTGATGGAAAGTTTTTACTTGGGGTACTGTGAGGGAAAAGACTGGGTTGGGTGGGTTTTAAATGCTAAGTGGGGTTGGGAAATGACAAGAATACCCTTATGGGGACTTGATGTAAAAAACACATAACCAGCGTTAGTGGGGCCCACTGGATGGAGGGACAAACGACGCGTAACGTTTGCCCGTTAAGGTTGGACGGTGCAATTTTTTTGTCAAGGGACGAACGGCGCCAGTCAACTCAAACCACAAGGACGAACGGTGTAATTTACTCTTGTATTTTTTCGAGTTCTGGCATGTTAACATGGTTGTTAGTATATTGTTAAATCTTTTATATATATATATATATATATATATATATATATATATATATATATATATATATATATATATATATATATATATATATATATATATATATATATATATATATATATATATATATATACTACACATAAAAAAAACATATTTGATTAAAACTTAAAATTTTAAAAAATAAATAATATAATTAGAATAAAATATTCTTATTTATATAAAAAAAAATACAATTTATTAAATATTTATATACTTAATTACAAATATAAACCAATACATTTCTTCACTTTCACTAAATCCACACTCATATATACATAAACAAATATCGCACACACAATTAACGTTGCTATACATTGTCGTTGCTAAACAACGTCGTTGCTATACGCAAGTATTCGTCTAGTTGTTTGCAACACTGCGAAAGCTAAAGTTGAGTTAAGTTTCATGTATCTCTGAAGATTAATGTGCAATCAATAAACTATAAAGATTTAACAATATGCTAACAATCATGCAATTCATTCATTTTGAAAAGATACAATGATTTTATTTTGTGATTGTTCCTCCTAAAAGTATAACATTTTGTGACGCAAAAAATTACTAATTTATTCATCTATCAAAGTTTGTTTTCAAAATTAATTGTGAGCTTTCTCAACATTGTATTAATTACTTTCATTATTAAATTCAATATTTTATTAAATTTCCAATTATGTATTAAAATAAAGTCAATAAAATTAGCTTGTAGCCTTTACTTCAATATTTGATACGCTTTTTGACCAAATATGATTGTTAGCTTGAGAGTCAACATTAACATATGCTCCATTGCTTCCTAAAGTCTTCTTTAGAATATTTAATATATCAATGCATTTTTTGGGTGACCCTTTATGCAACTTACGGAGTATAAGTTTAATATGTAGCCATTGCGAGAAAAAAATAATAAACGAAAAATAATAAAAGTTTGAGCATTAAACAATATTGAAAATATCTATTAATAATAGACGTTGTTATCATTTTTAATCAAGTGTATTTTAGTATTACTATTCTATTGCTGCCGAAGCATGCACTATGCAAGTAAATACAAACCCTTGGATCAAATACACAATCAATCTTGACCATTGTAATTCCATAATTATCATTATCTAACTAACTAGAGCCAAAGTCTGTAATCTGAAAATGTTCCCGCCATGTACATGNTTAAAAATATATAATCTACGAGTGGAATAGAATGCAAATGATGTCGTGATGCAATGTAGACTAACCCTAGTCTATGAAATGTACGATAAATGATAATGTGACTTAACCTACCCGGTTTCGTCAAATGAATATCCGTAAACCCTGTTTACGTGAAATGATGAATTAAAAATTCTGTGAATGGAAAATGTTAAGGCTTTGGAAAGTGACCTGAAATTGCGAATTGTGACACTAGTCAACAAGAAGTGCATCTTCTTTTGCCATCTCCTGAAGTCAACACCTTCAAACTTTTCCAGTTTGGAAAAGTTAGCAGCCATTTGCCTCATAGCAGCAGCCATTGATTATCACAAGATAGTTTACTTTGATTGTTGGTGGTTATGAGCCCAGAACAGGGTAAGATAATCAAAAGCCTAGCTACGTACCAAATTAATGGTTACCGGATATCACTTGGAATCGTGTTATCACTTTCCAAAGTAAACTATTCGACCCTAATGCCTGGGTATCACGAATATCTACTTGGGATAAGACCAAATGTTTGTTATTGAATTAGGCACAATTCAACAACCCTTGCGTATTATAGTGTTTATGTTTTCTGTGTGTCTTTCATGCTCAACATAATTCCTCTTAAATAGGAAAGTACTCATGGCTAGTCAAATGGAATTATGAGAATTAATCTGCCCATTAATCTCCACATAATTATCCCCATTATAGCCACTAAATAGAGGTTATAGGACCAATTAAATGTGGTCATGATTGCAGATGTAACTGATTTGAATAAGTCAAGTCAGTTACAATCTCATCCAGTACTCCATCAGCATAATCTCTGCTTATCAGCAGGAACACAATCCTATCTGCTGAAACATCTATCAGCAGGAACATAGTATTATCTGCAGTATCACTGCTTAACCACTATTGAGTCAGGGTAATCAGGGACTTGATGGGTGTACACTCCGTACCTCCAAACCCATTTCCAAGTATGATTTGATCCCTCAAGTGCACTAAATTTTCCAATAGTAAATACTCATACAAAACAACAAGAACCAAAACATATTTCATTACTAGCTAGGATTCCCAACATGCAACATAAACTTAAAAAAGATGTTACAGCCTTACATAAATGTACTTAGTTGATTGCTATTACAACAACAAAAAGCAAAAACAAAATCAAACTTATTGACTTCCATAAAGTTAAACGAGTCCTAAGTGAGGGAATAACTTCATCCTGAAACTCCATTAACCGTTCTTCACGGGTAATCTCATTGGTAAGTTCATGTCTTTCATTTGGAGTAAGCAACTCATACTTCTCATTCATTTGATGTCTGTACCAATCATGCTCAAATTTCCGATCAAACCACAACCATGTCTCACATTTCATTTTCACTGGTTTCTGAAATCAATTAACTTTAAAAAGTTAGGGAAGATAGGGTATTGACTTTTATATCAAGAAAACGTTTAAAAAAGTCATCAAGAACTTACTCCACGATTGGGACAAACATTCTACCCGGATTGGTTGGTGTCCATGATGTTAAAACCTTAAAAGGAATATCGCAAGTACATAACTTGGAATTGCGGCGACGATATGCAGACATGATTATGGGTTTTTTTGAATGTTAGGGTTAAGGTTAAGTTAATGACAAGAATCAGGATTTAATAATATGTGTTTTGTACCGTTGGAAACCCGACCTAACGGGTCTAAACCGGGTAACAAAAAATAAGCTGGAAAAAATGAAATTCCACGTAGATAAAAAAAAATGAAGTGGAAAATCATATGGGCATCTTGGTGATATTTACCGATACCATAAATTTGAATGGTGATAATGGTATTTTAAAGAGTATATTACCCATATTTGAAAATTTTGAAACGTGCATTGGTAATATAAGTTTTTAACCCAAAATATATTATAAAATTGAGAGAGGGAAAATATAGTGTAATACATCTAACGGAAGATTGATCAAAAGTCCATTTTAGTAAAATACATGTGCGCGGTCCATTTTTGTAATATAGGACCATAAAAGGTTCATTTAAAAAAAATCTCTAAAATTAAGCATTACAAATAATAAAGAATATTGTACAAACAATTCAAAAACAAAAACAATAATTTAAAATACAAATAATAAAGCTAAAGGTACAACATATATAATTACTATTCTATTGCTGCCGAAGCATGCACTATGCAAGTAAATACAAACCGTTGGATCAAATACACAATCAATCTTGACCATTGTAATTCCATAATTATCATTATCTAACTAACTAGAGCCAAAGTCTGTAATCTGAAAATGTTCCCGCCATGTACATAAATTATTTTAATTAACTGATAAGATATAACAAAGTTCTCCAACATATAAGGAAAGCTTTGTCAACCCTTTCAAAAGAGCAGAGATATAACAAAGTTCTGAAAATGTTCCCGCCATGTACATGAATTATTTTAAGAGAATGATAAGAAATAACAAAGTTCTCCAACAAATAAGGAAAGCTTTGTCAACCCTTTCAAAAAAACAGAGATAAGATGCATTATTTCAAGTTTTAAAATTTCTTAATTTTGGCGCCTCTTCTACCCCATGCATCCCCTAGGTTTAGGCCACTTTTGCACTATATATATGAGGGTCCATTTCACTCATTCCCTACCTCATTTCACTCTTCTACCTCATTCTTAGTAGCTTTCACTTTCACTCTTTAAGATTCGAATCAAATGGCAAACCATCAGGTGATTGTGTGTGCATATACGTGTTCATATTACATACAAAACAAGTTTAACTCTCACTTTCTTTAAATCATGCATTATATATTATCTTCTGTTTTTACTCAGGATCATGCTGAAATCAACCTTGCTATGATGGCAAACCACAACAATGATCAGGCAGCAAAGAAGAGAAAACGTGAGGAGAACCTCATGAACTGGAAATGGAGTGAAGTTATTGTAGTCGATGATCTCCCGGATATAGGTGAACATGCTAATGTTGCTAATGTCCCGAACACTGCTAATGTTGCTAATGCCCCAAACAATGCTAATATCCCAATCATTCAACATGTAAGTAGATTACCTTTGTTTTTACGAAAGTTTCAAACATTTTCATTAACTCATGCGTTCATTTTTCATGCAGGATATTAGCGATGATGAAATACCAATGGCCCCAATCAAGAGAAACAAAAAAAGCCAAATCAAAATAACCGGAAGAAACAGGTTCAAGCAACTATTTGATGAAGATGAAAGCGAAGAAGATGACAGGTTCAAGCTACCATTTGATGAAGATGAAAGCGAAGAAGTTGAAGACACCGAAGATGACGATTCGGTTTAGCAAGAACATAGTCATTTTAAGTGTTAGTTTCAATTGTTAGACTACTATCTTAGTAGTTTCTTTCTTTTAGTTCCATCAGCTAGACTACTATTTAGTAGTATGTCTTTTCATTATCTCTTTTTCATTGTCTCTTTTTAGGTCATCAATAAACAGATGTTTTACTTTATATTGTTAGTTTACAAGAATATTTGATAATGGAGTTTATCATTTTAATACCATATGCAAAAGCAAATTTTAGTTGCTTTAAATGTTCAACACCAGTATATAGTTGTTGTCCTAATAGCTTTATAACATGTAAATTCACTATAAACACATCTTTATCAGGTTGTAAGTCAACCCAAACAACAATTAAAACCATCAAAATAGTTATATCTGATAATTGAGTTTATCATTTTAATACCATATGCAAAAGCAAATTTTAGTTGCTTTAAATGTTCAACACCAGTATATAGTTGCAATCCTAATAGCTTTATAACATGTAAATTCACTCCAAACACATCTTTATCAGATTGTAAGTCAACCCAAACAACAATTAAAACCATCAAAATAGCTCCAAACTCTTGACAAAAAAAACTCGATTCAGTAACAGAAGTTTGTTGGCCACACCAGAATAAAAACTAGAAGAATGGTATGTAGCTCAAATTTTGATTTTCCGATACCACATTAGAACAATTAACCTCTCCAAAATAGGATTCAGATTGACATACTTAAACACTCAAATGCAGTACTTAAGTAGTAAGGTGAAAGGGGGTATTATTTGATATAAATTGTGGATGAAGCATAACTATTGATACCCATGCAAAAATCAAATGATAAAGACTACGGATTATAAGCCCTTGAAGAGATTATGTTGAGAGTGCACTTTTCATAAACCCAAAAGTCAATGATATTACTAATTAAGGATAACTATAAAGACTTATTCAATCCATGCACTATAGGTTGCCCATTATTCATGAAAATTTTATACATATAATCAAACATATATCTTTCCTAACAAACTCATCATATTTTTCTACTTTTGACACTAAAAGTTGCCGCTAATTCTCACCATTTTTCTATTATTTAAATTTGACAATGTTGGTGGATAACTCAAATTTATCAAAAGTTGTTATGGTTGGATAAAGTTGCATTGAAATTGTAGTATTTGTTATTATCAGTTGATTTTTTCAAACTAATACTTTTAGATAAAAGTTCATGCTTTATTTTAGGTAACTTGATAAAAGTTAGTTATCAAATCAGTGATTTCAAAGTTTCATATTTACTGCTTTCTCGAAACTAGGCGCCAAAAAAGTGTGTTTATTTTCACTGGTCTTCTCATATGTGTGAGAAGATTATTCACCTTTACAATTGCACTTTTTTTCGAGGTGATGGTTTTCAGCTTTATAATTCACATTTTTCACATCTATAGCTTTAAGATTATATAATATTGGTGATGTTTCTGTGAAAATTTGTATGTTTTCTCTTTCAAAAAAAATGCCAAGCTGTTATCATCATAGTGCATTTAGGTAGTTTATCATATGTAGGATTACAACTTAATATACATGTATTTCTAGGCCGTTTAATTGCTTATTCTATTTCTTGCAGCTATTGAAGATAAATTTATACTCAACTCAACTTGGATTATTCACCTTGAACAGGTTATTTTCTAATCTCTCCTTAATCCTTCTTTCGCTATCGCATGAAACACTAGCCATAACATTATGTCATTATAGAATCAACTTGTGGTTCATATATACTTTGTCGGCCCATAGAACTACAAACACTTTATATATTATTATTGTTGTATCTGATAGAAATGAGGAGGCAACTAGATGAGAACTATGATCCAAATGCAAACATTAATGGACATAGTAACCATTTATCGAATTGTTATAGTACTTCCCCAACACCAAATGTGCAACCATTAACTGATATTACAAATATCAGTCGGAATACATTACCTCTTCCTCATGTCGTTTCATCAAACTTGAATTCTTATCAAACACCTCAAGTTAGGAGAGGTCGAGGTCGTCCGCGGTTAGGCACACAACCTTCAAGTTTTAGCAATAATACTACAGTTACACAACCACGACGTCGTGGCAGGCCTCCATCTCGAGTTGATTCTCCATCCGTTTCTCGCAATGTTAGACAACATACAAATCATGATGTCGAAAATGTTGTTACTCTTCCTCCCCGCTCAAACATACTAGCTAACCACAATGTGACATCAGGTGAGTAAACATTATTCTATTTTGCTTTAATTAATTATTCCAACTGCTTTTCCTAGCCACTTTCATGATTTTGTTATTGTTCTTAATAATATACAAGTTTCAGTTCAGTGATTTATAAAAACTGATTTTATCCAATAAATTGCCATTACTCACATGAACCTGTAACTTTCTTACACACTTTAACATCTAAATATGTCTCATTTATGTAACATTATCATTATAGGTATGACTTTCCGTGATAACCATGTTCGTGTATCAACCCGACCAACTCCACAAACCGTTATTACTTCGAGGACTGTTGTTGATAGCAATGGCAACCCACTTCATGTGGGCAATCCAGTTCATGTTACTGGAAGTTCAAACACCTCTGTAAACTCAATGTCACATTTACATCATATAAGAGGGTCGACTTCCACCAACAATGCAATTAATAATTCGAGTCAAATTGCACGACAAGTTATTGTTGGTAACAATGGAAATCCAAATTCAGATCATTTGGCCAATACATTTGATGTGACGGGAGTAAATAACACATCCGTAACATCAATACCACGTTCAACGCGCTCAAGAAGGACTGCTTCCGCCAACAACGTAACAGATTCCAACATGTATATAAACGCACGACAACATCGTAAGAAACTAAATCTTATTCTTATTTTCATTTTGCTTATATCTAATCCGTTATGTTTTACTCATTACACATCTAAATTTGTCATCTTTTTAGGTCGAATGTTCGAATACTGGGATTGTGGCGACGCTGTACACCAATGTCCGCATTGCGCAGCAATGTTGTGGTATGAGGAGCGAACAATAAAATCACGTTCTCCACGTGTTCCAAAGTTCTCAATATGTTGTAGTGAAGGAAAAGTTCAGCTTCCTTTTCTTGAAGATCCTCCGCAACTTTTACAAGAATTAATGGATTACAACGGTGGTGAACGTTCTAAACTCTTTAGGAAGCATATAAAGCTTTTATGCTCAATGTTTTCCTTCACGTCGACAGGAGGAAAGATAAACAAAGAGATAAATAACAGTGGTGCACCTTACACGTTTCAGCTCAACGGCCACAACCATCACAAAATCGGGACTCTCTTACCAACACATGAGGACGGCCGTCCTAGGTTTGCCCAGCTGTACATATTTGACACCGTTAATGAAGTTGAAAACCGTTTCTATGCATTAAACAGAAGGCTAACCTCAAGTCCTGAAGATGTGATGCTTCAGATGTTGGTTCGAGACCTTATAACCATGCTTAACCAAAACAACCCATTAGTACAGGCTTTTAGGATGGCAAGGGAAAGATTAAGTGCTGCATCATTGCAACCCGTAACTCTTCGTCTAATTTCCACACGACAAAGAAATGCAAGGCAATACAACCTACCCACAGCTTCTGAAGTGGCTGCATTAGTACCGGGAGACGGCAACCCCACGGATTCTCGAGATGTAATCGTTGAAGAAAGGGGTGGCGAGGAAGGTCAAAATTCTGTGAAGAGAATTTCTGAGTTGCACCCAAGCTTTATGGCTTTGCAATATCCATTGCTATTCCCGTATGGAGAAGATGGGTTCCGTTTGTACATTCCTCTTAATGTACCTCCTTCAACGAGGAGGAAATACTTAAGTTTGAGGGAATATTATTGTTTCCGTTTGCACCACAGGCTTCGCGAAGGAAAGACATTGCTTAAAGCTGGGCGTCTATTTCATACGTATGTTGTTGATGCTTATACTGCTATTCTCGACCATGATCTAGACTGGTATAAAAGAAATCAGAACACGATTCGGTCTGAGTTGTATAACGGATTACATGATCGTGTTTCTAATGGAGAGACAGACTTAGAATCCATTGGCCGACGAGTTATCTTGCCCTCATCATTTACCGGAGGACCTAGACATATGGTTCAACAATATCAGGACGCAATGGCAATATGTCGTTGGGCTGGACCTCCTGACCTTTTTCTAACCATGACGTGCAATCCAAATTGGCCTGAAATTCAACGTCATGTTGAAGATGCCATACCAGGCCAACCAACGTGTGATAGACCAGATGTCATCGCGAAGGTTTTTAAGATCAAACTAGACGAGCTTATGAAAGATATAAGGAAAGCTAATCATTTTGGCCGAGTTAAAGCTGGTGCGTGTTTTTCACACACATTTTCTCATCTTTTGTCATACATACTTATGATGTTTAGTACATTAATCTTGCTTTGTACAAATGCAGTTATTTACACAATCGAGTTTCAGAAACGTGGATTGCCCCATTGTCATGCTCTCATATTTTTGCACGAAGATGACAAGATACTTTCTCCCGATCAGATTGATCATGTCATATCCGCAGAGTTACCATCTGAACTAGATGATCGGATTGGATTTGAGGCGGTTCGTAGTCATATGATGCATGGACCGTGTGGAGAGCTTAACCCTTCAAATTCATGTATGTCCAGAGACCATGGATGTCAAAAA
The DNA here is from genome assembly GCA_014162995.1 of Artemisia annua. NCBI lineage: Eukaryota > Viridiplantae > Streptophyta > Magnoliopsida > Asterales > Asteraceae > Artemisia > Artemisia annua. The sequence goes on along the minus strand of LBNU01006455.1, from coordinate 133,591 downwards.
GGATACCCGAAGGCATACTGTTCGGAAACTTTTATTAGTAGTGACGGTTGGCCCCATTATAAGAGAACAAACAATGGAAGAAAAGCAAAAGTTGGTAGAAGAAATATTATGCTTGATAACACTTTCGTCGTTCCGCATAACCTTGATTTGATTGTGAAATACGATTGCCATATAAATGTTGAATGGTGTAACCAAGGATCGTTGGTCAAATACCTTTTTGCCTATTTAAACAAAGGTCCAGATCGTGCAACTATAGTGATAGAAGGTCAAAATAACATACCATCATCAGGACCAAGAACATCATATGCTTCTATAGTGCATCGTGAAAACGAAATTGAAGAATACCTCAGTTGTCGATACATTTCAGCCTCTGAATCATGCTGGAAAATATATGGTTTCGAAATGCATTATCGTTCTATCGCCGTTGAAAGACTTCCATTTCATGAAGAAGGTTGTAACAGAGTTTACTTTAGAGAGGACGATGATGCTGAAGATGTAGTTGATAGAGCTACCTCTGCAATGTCTAAGTTTACGGGATGGATGAAATCAAATATAGAATATCCCAAAGGACGAGGTCTAACTTATTCAGATTATCCAACGATGTTTACATGGCATGATAATGATAAAGAATGGAGGCCACGTAAGAGTGGGATGGCCATTGGTCGTATATATTACGTCACTCCTTCAATGGGGGAGAAGTACTATCTTCGTATGTTACTAAATGTTGTACGTGGCTGCAGGGGTTGGGAAGAACTTCGCACAGTAGATGATATAGAGTATCCAACATACAGGGAGACTTGTAAGGCATATAGGCTTTTAGGTGATGATGTTGAGTGGGTTCAAGCAGTAACAAATGCATCTCAATGGCAATTAGGGGATCAACTTCGAGATATGTTTGTAACCATATTATTATTTTGTACAGTCTCTGATCATGCACAACTCTTTAGGGAATGTATTCCTTTTCTATCCGAAGATATTCCTTATAGGCAACGTCAGTTGTTACAGAATGACCAGGTGGTGTTTACAAATGAAGAGATTCAAAATTACACTTTAATGGAAATTGAGATGATTTTAAATGCTAACAACAGATCATTGACTGATTTTCCGGGCCTCCCTCAGATCAATCATAACCTATTGAATATGGGAACAAACAGGCTGATTGCTGAAGAAAGAAGGTACAACCCGCGTGATGAATTGGACCGGTTTACCAATTTGTATGCGGGATTGAATCCTCAACAAAAAGATGTGTATGATAACATCATGCAAGCTGTCAACACGAAAAATGGAGGCCTTTTTTTTGTATACGGTAGCGGAGGTACAGGAAAAACATACTTGTGGAATACAATTATAGCTTCAATACGTTCACAAGCTAAAATAGTTTTGTCAGTTGCATCATCCGGCATCGCCTCACTACTACTGCCCGGTGGTCGAACATCACACTCAAGATTTCGTATCCCCATCGATCTTGACAATGAGTCATGTTGTGGAATTGATGTCACTTCAGATCTTGCAGAATTAATCAGACAGTCAGAACTAATTATTTGGGACGAGGCGCCTTTACAACATCGACATGCTTTTGAAGCTGTCGATCGGACATTAAGAGATGTGTGCAGACAGAACAGAGCTGGAAATCAAGTATTCGGTGGTAAGGTCGTTGTTCTTGGTGGTGACTTTAGGCAAATTCTTCCTGTTATTCCAAAGGCAAGTAGGAGTGAAATCGTTTCTTCTGCTGTAAACAAGTCTGCAGCCATATGGGACCAATGCAAGGTTTTTATTTTGTCTACAAACATGCGTCTACGTGATCCGACAATGGATACTTCAGATATGAATCAAATTATGAATTTCAATAAATGGCTTTTGGATATGGGGGACGGCAAACTTCCAGCTGTTGCACTTGATCAAGAAGATGAGACCACTTGGATTACGATTCCTGATGATCTTTTAATTCCAGTAAATGATGACCCAATCAATGCTATTGTACAAAATACGTTCCCCGATCTTTTAAACAAAATCAATGATATTGATTACTTAAAAGAGCGATGCATCTTGTGCCCAACAAATGAAATTGTCGATAAGATTAATTCACATGTTCTTGAGAAGATGCCGGGTGAGTTGCATGAAATGCTTAGCACCGATGAGATAGACCCGAGTACAGGAAACTTGGAAGAAATGCAAATCATGTACCCTCCTGAATTTCTAAACAGATTGCGTTTCTCCGGTATCCCAAACCATAAACTTGAATTGAAGGTCGGAGTGCCAGTCATATTGCTACGAAATACAAATTTACGACGGGGTCTGTGTAACGGGACACGGTTAATCATAACTAATATCAGCCGTACGGTTCTTGAGGCTCAAATAATAACAGGGAGACATATACATGAAAAAGTATTGATCAACCGAATTGATATGACTCCGACCGATAAATCATGGCCTTTTCAATTTAGAAGAAGGCAATTTCCTGTTAAAGTTTGCTTTGGTATGACAATTAACAAAAGCCAGGGTCAAACCTTTAATCATGTTTGTGCTTACCTTGAGAAGCCGGTTTTTACACATGGTCAACTTTATGTTGTTGCATCGCGAGTAACTTCGCGTGCTGGTCTTCGGTTCTATATTGATAACAAGGGAATATGTGATAATAATATGACAAAAAATGTTGTTTATAAAGAGGTGTACTATAATTTGCCTATAGGTATGTTAGATATGTGTCTATATTTTGTTTTGAAATTGTGACTCTATTTGACACTATGTTGGTTTCTTATTTGTAGGTAACGTTCAGCAACCATGAGCAACCAATATCGTTATATCAGTGAGTTGCGTGCTAATGTCACTGATAATTGGACCATAAATGTTATGGTTTCACGAGTATGGACTACTTACAACCCAAAGAACAATCAAGTTATCTCCTTGGACATCATCATAGTGGATGAACGAGTAAGTAAAGTTACATTTTTATTCTTAATTTTTTTTTATCATCATAACACGTCTGATCTATATCTTTTTCTACTACAGCGTAATTCAATCCATGTCAAGGTTCCTGCAAAGCTTATGAACAAGTATAAAAGCTTGATTGTGGAGGGTCGAGTTCATAATATACACAGGTTCATGGTGCGCGAGTATAAGATGTTGTATAGGCCTTTAGATCGCAAGATCTTTCTTGAGTTTTGTACTGTGACATCAGTACGACCATCATCTCTTCCGCTAGAGCTTTTTGATAGATATGTGTTTGAATTTATCCCATTCAACATGCTGGGTTCCCGTGCCGGAAATGATACGTATCTGACAGGTGGTCATTCTGTTATCATGTGTAGTTTCTACCTACATATTTGTACTAATTACTCACATTGTAACTTAATACATTTTAATTCTATTATAGATGTCATTGGAGTTCTTCGCGAATGGGGTCCTCTTGGAGAAAATGAGGGAGAAACCAAAAGTGCTCATCCCCAAATTCGTAAAATTGTTGTCTGTGATACAAGGTATCTTTATCTTTCCAATGCATATTATGTAATTCTACATATCTTTTAATTTAACTACATTCTTAATTTGTCCCAAAAAATAGAGATTTGAAATTGAGGATTTCATTGTGGGGGAAGTTGGCTTTGAAGTACACAGATGACATGATCCGGTCTCAAAAGGATACAAATATCATCGTTATACTAACATCTTGCAAGGTTCGCCGTTATGGAGGTATGTATTGTTTTAACCATTTAACCCAAACAACCTCTTTAACCTATATGTGTCCAGACAGTCCCTTAACCCAAATCTGTCCAAACAACCCCTTAACCACGTTTGTGTCCAAACAACCCCTTTGTTCATATTTGCTGAATTTTATGCGCAAATTCTAATAGCACACAAGAGTATTTTTTTCATGGGATAATTCATTTACCAAAGTACATTAGTTACTAACGTATTGAGTAATGAATAGTCTAGCACACATCAATAGTAATTAGGAAACCAAAAACAAGTATTCTACCAGTAATGTTTAGTAAAATGGGACAATCTTTTAGACCACATGTAGGATTCATTTTAACTTAGAATTGAATGGAAGTTGTTGTTTTGTGTGCCTTGGTAGCTTGTGATTCATGGTCAAAAAGAAAATTTGGATTTGGAAATCATTTGCTAGGGCAAAATCAATCCCAAAGTGGCCTTTTTGACCCATATCTGTCATGCACCCAACCTTATTCACTTTTGACCCGTTTTTCTATGCCCCATAACTTGCTCATTCCTTGAGCATTTGCCTTGATTCTTAGTGTTTTGGGAAGCCTTCTAGGCTGTCTTGATTGATCCAAAAGTTGTTTGCATTTACAAGCTTGTTTGCTAGCTTTACTTGGCCCTCTTAATTGCCCCAAATCACCCATCTCTGCTGCTACATCAGTAGCAGCCAAGCTTCTTTGATTTTATCCACACCACCTGGTCATTCATGGAATGTTTATAATTCTCACACTTTAGTTTATATGTTACCGAATTTATAATTCTCACACCTTAATTTTCATAGCGTGATTAGTATAATGTGTTACACAAGCTATGCACACACCTTAATTTATAATTCATGTATTGTTTATCTGATATAGAATGGCTTTGTTTAGGTGGGCTGCAAATGACTACGACAGTTGCAACACATTTTTATTTGAACCTTCCGATAGCTAATTGTTATGCGTATAACCAAAGGTATATATATTATCTTAATGTTTATTGACATACTTATGATACAAATTTGTGTTCAATTATAAAAATTACTTATTATTTCTTACTTTTCTGTTGTTGTTTAATAGGCCAATTCAACCCGTTGACTTTCCATCCAATGTTCCTAAACCCAATGTTCTTACAACTGAGGAGATCAATATAACAACTATCCCGGAATTCTATGAGCGTCTTGCTAATGGCGTTAATGTGGTAATTGACATGATATATAATCTTGATGTTCCCAATGAAATGTTTTCTTTTATATTAACGTGTTACTGTTATCGGTTGCATTTTAACAGGGAACAGAGTTCATTATCAGTTCAATGGTCATTGGAATTGACTTGGATAACGACTGGAAATTCATCCAATGTCCCACGTGCTTCCACAAAGTCGATTGGGCAAATGTTCAGTATTACTGTAAATATTGTAATAAAAATGTTACAAATCCACGTCAAACGTAAGTTATTTCTATCACGATGAATAGTGCGGTTTATGTACTTCTTATTCATGTTCTTCTTATTATAGGTACAAGTTAGTGATAACCATAGGTAAACTATTCCATGAGGAAATCAATTGCGTCCTTTTCAATAACACTGCCAATGAACTATTAGGACATACCGTGGAAGAGTTGCTTACTAAGAGTATAAAAGAGGTCCTCATTGATCACAAATTTTCTCATCAAACTTACTATACTTACATTTCATTATTACTAAACACATGCCATTCTTTTATTCAGGGTGCTGGGGTCCCATATTGGTTAGATGATTTCTTTGTTGACAAACTCCTTGGTCGATGTGTCGTTCTTCGTATCAAGATTGATAAGTATAATCTGGCACCTACATTTGTTCGTAGGTATACTGCTACTAAGTACTATGGTGATAGTGTAGACATATTGAAGGAAAATTCTGGAATGATGTTACCTTCAAAAGTGGACTCGGTGAACTTAAAAATAACCGATGAAGATGAAAAGATTATGGATGAGATTCAGTGGGGTTCCGCTTCTGATTGTTCCGCTTCTAAATCAGCTACTCCTACAATTCCCAAAACTACAATTAAGGTTCCTCTTTCAACAGTAAATGAGGCTTGTGATGCTAATGTGGAACTTTCTACAAATGGATCTAAAAATGTTCTCGAATGTGAAATGAATACAACTATAATTGATACATCTGAGGGCTCAGCTGCTAATGCTACAATGACTAATGAGGACAATCTGAGTGACACTCATAAAGATAATGAGACCTCTCATGTACATAATGATGCGGTTTATGTTAGTATTGAAGATTTTAAAGAAGGTGATAAGAAAGAAAGTGATATGAAGGTTGAAATGAAAGAAGGTGATATGACAGAAGTTGTGCAAGATGCTGATATGAGTGAAGAAGATACGAAGGAAGATTCTGTGAAGAAAGATGATATGAAAGACGGTGAAATATGAACATTTGTCTAATCGTTCACAGTCTTTCAAATACATCATTAGATGTTTTTTTTTATCATGAATTGTTTGCATTTCAATTTAATCACTCTCCACGTGATTCTTGACGTTAAAATTTTTGTTTTTAGTACTTTGTTATGTTTTAAATTTAATACTTTATCAATAAATAAGAATGAATTTGCACTTGAGATACTTCGTTTCCAGTAGTGTTGATGTGTGTCTGTATTTTAGTCTTTTTNAAATACATCATTAGATGTTTTTTTTTATCATGAATTGTTTGCATTTCAATTTAATCACTCTCCACGTGATTCTTGACGTTAAAATTTTTGTTTTTAGTACTTTGTTATGTTTTAAATTTAATACTTTATCAATAAATAAGAATGAATTTGCACTTGAGATACTTCGTTTCCAGTAGTGTTGATGTGTGTCTGTATTTTAGTCTTTTTTTTTCTTTTTTTTTCGAATATACTCACAACAAGTTTATATATATATATATATATATATATATATATATATATATATATATATATATATATATATATATATATATATATATATATATATATATATATATATATATATATATATATATATATATATATATATATTGAATCGTTATACCCATATATATATATATATATATATATATATATATATATATATATATATATATATATATATATATATATATATATATATATATATATATATTGAATCGTTATACCCGGGCAACGCACGTGTATTGTACTAGTTAATGTTAGCCTAGAAATATCCCTCGTTCAAAAATACAACTAATATACTATAAGGTACAAACCAAACAAACTACTAATGTGGTCATCATGACTGATACATTTAAACTAGACGGAGTAGTGTAGAACTCACCACTTAGGTGAGTAACTCACTCGCGACCCACCAAAACACAAAGCACAGGTCACGGTCATTTTGCATCTGAATGGTGAGTGGCTCACCATAGTGAGGGTGCAAAAATGTTGGCCCTAATTTTAAAAGTAATGTTTTTTTTATTTGTTTTGTGAGTGTGTGTGAGATATTTAGTGGGGTATATTTATATAAAGTGAGTATTTTAGTGAAAGGTGAGGGAAGATGACCAAAATGAATGTACGGTGAGAGGGAGTGATGGGAAGTGAGAGGAGAGAAAAGCTCAGGTTGCGCTGAAGTGGCGGCGGTAATTGACTCACCATCCACTCCTTTCGGCCTTACATTCGATTGAAAGAATTGTACATATCAAAGTAAGAAAAATTTGAGGTGATTTATAAAGGTATGAAAATGTGTAGCTTTTTAAATACCATAATTCATATTTTGTTAAACAATATATATTTGCACGAACTAATGTATATTACTCTATGTTTACCCGTTATATAATATTGTGACGAATATTACAAAACATTTATTAACTAGCAAGTACTTTTCACCATCAATCGTCACAACTTCGTAATCCTACTAATTACCCTTTTCGTATAACCATTGTATCGCGATGCACAGATACTCTATCATATTTTAATGAGATAGTGTGCAACAAAGTTATTCCCTAAAGTTTTCGCCATGCGTAAATTTTTATCACAAAAATCATATAATCGAATAATATTATTTGTCAAAAGTTTAATTACAGTGTATCCGCTACTGCAACGCGCGATTAGGTAACTAAAGTATAAGAAAGAGTAACCAAAGGGCCTCTGTCCAGCGGTATGGAGGTTTTACCCTCCTAGGCAAGGTCTCAAGTTCGAGTCTTGTCTAGGGCGATATGGGTTTCCTCTCGCGTGTGTAAAGGGAAGGATGTCATTGACTTCTGGGCTGGACCCAACCTGGTTGTGTGGGCTCACTACGCCTTCTGGCTAGGGGCCATGTAGCCACGATTGCGGTTAAAAAAAAAGTATAAGAAAGAGTAGATTCCAGTGTGGCACCCACACACCCTCCACAATGCAAGTACTGTAGTAGTGTATTACAGCCAGGTGTCAGCAAAAGGACCCAATTTCATCCTCATCACCTATCAAATCCCACTTATTTCATTTCCCCCAAATTCGTCGACAAAACCCTAAAATTAGCGACCACTCACCGGTAAACAACATTCTACTTTTAATTAGTAATTAACTGTTCATGGATCATTATTATATACTCAATTCGTCACTTGCTTTTGTTTTAATTTTATCAATCTGTTAAATTTTCGTTGCTAACTTACCAACACTAGGTGACGATCTGTTGCTATTTTTTATTTTTATTTTAATTTTAATTTTAGTTTTATCAATCATTATTGTATAGTCAGTTCGTCACTTCGTCACTTGCTTGTTTTTAGCTTAGATCAGTTTGTTAAATTTTCGTTGCTAAGTTAGCAACACTAGATTACGATCTGTCGCTAATTTTAATTTCTAATAGTTATGTGTTTCTGATCGATTATGTTAATGTTACTGTATATTTGTTTGCTAATTACTATATTAATGTGCTGTTAGAGTATGACTTAGGTGTAATCAAGCTGAGTCGAACCGAGCTCGAGCTCGACTACTAGAACTCAAGCTTGATTGGGCTTTAATTTTCAAGCTCGAGCTAGACTCGCCTTCTAAAAGTCATAGTTCGAATTTTGGCTCGAGCTCGAATACCTTTCAAAATAATCGACATATTTAGCTCGATTCGACTTGATTCGTAGACGTATTAAGTAATGAAAATTTAGTAATTATATGATATAAAAGGGTAAAATTGTAATTTAACCAAACCTCGATAGGGCATGCAAGCTTCACAAGCCGAGTATTCTGAAACTCAAACTCGACTCAGGTTCCCACTCGAGTAGCTCTATCTCAAACTCGACTCGATTAAAGTCGAGTCAATTGCGAGCATTTTCCGAGTCGATCTTGAATAGCTCACGAGCTCTCTCGTCTTATTTGCACCCCTTAAAGTATATACATTTATATGTTTTTTTCGCATAGGATAGTAGAGTAACTAACTATATGCTAATTCCTAATTCTAGTAACGCACTGTCAAAACTAATGTTTTGTAGGAGTTACTGATCTATGAAAAGAAACACCCTTTTATAAATGCTGTAATGTTGAGACCTCTTGAATGTTATTTTTTTGTTTGAAAGTAAAGCTAAATATGTTTATACGCTAACGTGAATATTATTAAACGACACACAGATATCTCTAGTGGTATTTAGTTATAATAGCTCAAATCTTTCGTGTCATAAGTTATTATATGATGCTGATAAATCGACTGACATACATCCGATACTGTCTATCTTATTGTTAGGCACGTTACAATGAAGCGGACACGTGCATATAAGGAACCGCCACCTAAACCCCCCGTGTCAAAGAACACATCTCAATCTTATGCCGCTTTGGTAGAAGAAACTGGAACCAGTACTAGTTTCCGACCTCCACCAAGATCAGTATCTAATATGAGAACACAGGAAAATATTAACTCACTGCACACAAGAACTGAATCTGTAAGAAGTGGTGCTTTTTTGAGGGGCGACAGCAGACAAACAAATTTAGAAACGGGGAAAACAGTGTATGGGGGGGTGGATGCTACGCCAAATGCTTTGGGTGAAATGATTGCTACTATTATTAAAGAGATATCTCACCAAGCTGGTGGCTTAGGAAACATGTCAAGGAGCTTGGTGGGTAACCCGGTTAGTCATGGGGTTAGTCATGGACAGATAAATGAGTCTCGTGTTGATATGGACCTTGAGGAAAATGACAGCCCGTTGCAGCAAAATCCAGAATATAAGCAGCATGAACTAAATGCTGCACTAATGGTATGGTTTGTTATATCAAAAAGTTGTTTTGGTATATTTTTTACAAATTATGCATTCTGGTTTTACAGTTTTTAGTGTCATTTTTTTATATTAGGCGATTAGAAAGACCATGAAGTTGGAGGCAGCTGCTCCGTTCAACACGCCCGTAGATCCTGTTGCTCTTGAAATTCCTGTAAGTTTATTGTTAGAGTGTAACACTAGCAATTCTTTTATCTTTTGAAGAATGTGTTTATGCTGACATTGTCTAGTGAAGTTTTCTTATTTTTTCTGCTCCTAGTTTCAATTGTTCGGCAAATTGTTTTATTGCCTAGGTCTTTTTGATTTATTTTAATTTGTATCTGATATTAGGAACTGGCTTTAATGATAAAAAGTTTCTTATAAGATTTTAAGAGGAAATTACTGATTGAATTTTTAAGGTATATTTTCACGCCACTATATTAATAAGAGTTATTCTAAGTCACCATAGGTGATGCCGTGATGTGTAATAATAGAGAAAGATGTATGGAAGGAGTATACCGGTGTATAGAATGTAGCTAAACAGAAACCCTTCTAATTCTTAAACCCTGATCAAGGTCTCAAGGAAAACCTCTCTTGCAAATTAATACAGTAATACTCGCTATTTGTTTCTTAATCGTTGGAGGCATCTTACATGCGTAAAGTTAAACTTGAAATATTTTTGTGTTCAGGAATGAAACTAAAATAACGTATTGATGGCTATGAGATAGAGCAAGTAATTATGTTTGAATACATCTATAATTAACCAAACGTTTCTTATTGATAGTAACAACACGTTTGGGGCAATCACTCCATCAGGCTGGTCCAAAGTGCCCCATATATGTGGCTCTACCCAAGTCCCACTAGGCCAATCCTGACACAACCTTATAAACTAGTTCTTGACTTCTTGTTATTCCACACTTACTAATTAAAACATAAATCATATTTCAGAATACAAGAGTTAAAATTTTTGGTAACATATTCTGCACTTACTAGTCAAAACTTAATCATATCTCTAAGTACAAGCGTATAATTTCTTGATAACAACTTATATTTTGATTATTTTCCATTGATATTCTTGTTCTTATCCTATGAAACAAATGATGTAACTCAAATTACTTTTATGTATCTTTGTTCATATGTGTAAAATTTTGATTTATTTATAAGAAGTGTACCATTCTTAAGTGATTCATTCAGTGATTTACTTATGCATAAGGATTATCGCATTTGATAGACAACCACAACATATATTGTAGTTTATTGTATTATACAATGATTTATCATAATGATTTGGGTGGATCTTTAACCAGGATTACTTTGAAATTATCGACAATCCTATGGATTTTGGTACAATATGCAACAACCTTGAGAATGGTCTCGAGTACATGAATTCATCAGACGTGTTTAAGGATGTAGAATATATATGGTACAACTGTCTCAAATATAATAATAAGGGTGAGCAAATTTTGGAGCTCATGAAGCGGGTCAAGGCATGCTTCATGAAGAACTGGAAAGCGGCCGGATTGCATCCAGGACCATCACTGGCTATTCCTGGTAAGGCCCCATCATTGTCATTCTCATGCTATTATTCTCCAATTTAATGTCCCCTCCTCATTTAAGCAATGTTACTATAGATCTTCACTAATTAACACATTTATCATTGTTATCTTTATTATTTTGTTTTTGTTTTGCTACCGAAAGTATTGTTCACTGATGCTACTGCCGTAAATATCTATTATTCTATTATTCATAGGTAAATGAGAGATTAGAATGTGAATGTGACTCGTGCTAGATAGAGCCCTGACAACCAACTCGTGTATGTAAATGTATACCTTGTAAAGCAACAGTGATCATACGTTTTACACCATCATATAACGTCTCATTGTCTATGATATAAGATTTCATTTACTAATTATTGAATTCTAACATTGAGTGAAAGAAATGTGACGTGTGACATAATATTTGAATCTTTATATATATATATATATATATATATATATATATATATATATATATACATATATATACATATATATATATATATATATATATATATACATATATATATATATATATATATATATATATATATATATATATATATATATATATATATATATATATATATATATATATATATATATATATATATATATCAATTATATTTGAACTTTAATCCAATAACATCCACCCCAGCACCCACAAGAGGTTGATGTGGCTGGCATATGTGTTTAGGTGCACATGATTAGAAATGTGATATATAAGGATACTATAATTAGAAAGCTAGCTAAAAAATAGTTACTCTAGCTAATCACATGATTCGGATCTATCTTTTCTGGTTTCTAAAATTGTCACTCTTGCCTACTAAAGGGTCAAATTGTTTGTTCACTAGACATTTTAACACAGTGTTGGTTGTCTACTTGTCTATTGAGAATTGGTACTTAAGGACCTCAAACTAGACTTTGCACGAGTTTCTTCTTGATGTAGTGTTTGTAAACTTCTATGTGTTTAGTTCTATCAGTTATAACTGTATTATGAGCAGGTTCAGTGGTTTATTTTTAGCCCCTTAATTTACTGTTTCTTGTTAGTTTAGTAGACATGATCAGTACAGCAAAACACTTTAGAGAGGCATATGTGACAAAAGTACCGAGTATCAAATCCTAAATCTATGATAGTGTCAGGAGGAGTATGAATATGTTAGAATTTTATAAACATGACTATCATATATAAATACTAATATCAAGTAGCACATAGATGCGGAAGCGTAGGATCACGTATAACAAATAATAGTTAACTAAAACATAAATAGTAAACGTACCTCAAGCAATTCTTGATTTGGGATGAACAAGTGATGAACCCTAATTAGGGTTTATATAGATCTATGAATAACCCCTTACCTTTTTGTTATTCGATCTCTTGATAACAACAATAGTGTGTTGTTACCTCGTTCTTGTACACACAAATTAATCACGAATTAAAGGTTATGCAAGTAACATGAACACAAGAATTTTTCTTATGAAAAATTCGATCCAAGGAAACCCTAAGGACCCTTAGTCGATCATTGGAGACAAAGAAAAGAGAAAGAGAGATTTAGGGATAATTGTGTGTGCACAAAAGGTGAAAAACAATTGACCCTAGGTTTGTTTATATAGGAATTAGAAACTTTGGGAACAAGTTAGGGTTTGGGATACCCTTAGGCACCCACGACCGGTTCTAGACCCATAGGGGGTTCTAGAACTTTTTCCTTGTTTCCTAATTCCATGTAAACACCTCTTTCCTTATATTCGTCTAACGGTCGTTAGTCATTTAACGGTAAACACTAACGTTCGTTAAGTACTTGTGTTCAAATAATAAACATACAATATTTTTATTATTATACTTTAATTCTCATTTGCAATGTGTGCAATCCCGAGGTCTCGGGTTCGATTCTAGACATTTACGTGTTAATAAAATAACCATATTTCCAACAGAATATAGTTTGGAATATGCATTGGCATCCTACTAATAAAACTAAATGTTGTAAAAACTGTTTTGGCCCCAAAGAAGTTTTGGGATATTCATGATGGTACGAGACACCTTCAATAAAATCGTATATTCAGCCATACCGTTTTGTGGGGGATGTAAGTAAGCATGCTCTTGCCAATATAATTAATGGACAGTAATTAAGAATTTGGTTGCATTGCATGAGACCTCTAAACACCAGTAATTATAAACATCACTAGTTCACTATCAAGTAAGTGAAATGGATGATGTGGTCTTTATGAATAAATGCATTTGATGTTTTGCTAACATACAACTTTCAAACTGAAACTCCAAACAATACAACTCACAAAAAAAGTGCAAAACTACCTTTGAATATAAGAAATCAGATCCTCTAATATTTGTTTCTCAAAACATTATTTTGTTTTTAATAGGAATAGGATCTGTACTACTTTAACCTTTGGATGACCGTTTAATGTTTTAGTGCTAAAGCATCCTAATTCTTATTGTTTGTATTACTTGGTATATTTTTGAATCCCCGTACCCTGCACACCTAGTGGGATCGGGTATTGTTGTGCTGTTGTTGTATATTTCCTGAATGCAGAAATTACTCTAGGCATGATGGCACAATTTATAACTTGTTAAAACGTGAACCTAAGAGTTTTTGCTTATTGTTTATATTTTTTCGTCTGTTTACTTTCTAAATGAAATACATTGGAATTCACTACCTTTTGCAGAGTCCCCTATATCAAGGCACAACAAACGTGAAAACAGGGATGGTTTAAACCGTGAAAACAGGGATGGTTTAAACCAAGTAATGGAAAAGGAGTTTACACCAATCAGCAAGAACTCTGGTCACCCTGGTCAACTTGCAGAAAAGCAGTTCACACCAATCAATATGCAGAGTTCTAGTCAACCAGAAACTTCATCAGACGAGGACGAGCCTTACATTGGTATGCCTTATTACCTATCTACTAAATTCATCACCTTTAAAGATAGATTGCTTAACAATGATTGGCTAAAAACAGATTCTACAATTGTGAAAAAGAAAAGTCAAGGTGAAAGACGAACACATTGCCGTAAAATAATAAAGACAGCAAGACGGATAGAAATTATGACTAATGAGCTGGGGCAGCCTGTGGGCCCTGAGGCATCCAAATTAACGACCTTTTTGGGAATAACAGCTCGTGATGGTAACTCGGCTCCCCTTATTTACCCTAGCTGGGTTAAAATGCCAGAAGAGTACAAGGAAAACATGTGGCAGAAAGTTCTGGTATAAAAACTTGTAGAACTCTTTAATAAAGTTTTCTTTTTTTGTTTCTAGTGGTCTGTGGTCTTGTTGAATAACAAAAGTATTTTATATTTTGTAGACCACATTTGATATTGACCCCAGTTGCAGAAGTTGGGTGTTGATGTCCATAAGAAGTAAATGGAGAAACTTCAAGTCTCATCTTAAATCCAATTATTATGATAAATATGCAACTGATGAAGAGCGGCTTGCTAACCGTGATCACAGGGTCCTACCTGATCAGTGGTCTTTCCTTGTATCTCAGTGGAGCTCTGACAAATGGCAGGTTTGTTTTACTTTCCATAGAGTTGAAGATTGATTTCAAGTTGGATTTATATAAGTGGGTAATGCCAATGATATATTTATGTGTAATGTTTCAGCATATCAGTGCCACAAACAAGGCCAATCGTGCAAAGGTAAAGTTCATCCACACCTCAGGCACAAAAAGCTTTGCCAGATTACGTGAGGAGGAGGTACGTTATATATTTCTAACTCTGTTGTTTCAGTAATTTTTTTATATGGATACCAGCACAATGATAATATGTTTTATTTAACAATGACAGAGGGCAAAAAGGCCTGATGGACAGGAACCCTCACGAGCAGAACTATTTGTATTGACTCGTACAAACAAAAATGGTCAGCCTGTGAATGAAGAGACAGCTGCTGTAATTGTATGTACTTGTCATGTTATTTAAATTAATTCCAAAGGTTTTAAGAGTAAATCACATAATTTGTCCCTAGAAACACTGCTTTCACATTTGGTTCATTGAGTATGCAAGAAATTTCACTTTGTGTCCATAAAGGGTAAGTGGGAGCTTTCAGAGATGAAAGCAAACTGTTTATAGGGGCCATATTCGTAGTTAGTATCAGAAAGGGACTAATTCTGTAATATGGCCAAACTACACGGGCCTTTCATGTAATTTACAGTATTTATATAGACATGGTGGTATATTTTTTTTCACTCGGATATTACTTTCAGGCTCAACTTCGTGAACGCAAAGCTCAAAAGGAAGAAACATCGATCAACAATGACGAATCAGATGATGATTACGATCGGATACTGGGACGAGAAAAAAAAGGTGGTATGTCCATATATGGGACTGAAATATCTACTCGTGCTCAGGCCATTAAGATGGTTACACGGAAGAATTCAGAGATCGTTGAAATGAAGGAGAGGCTTAAAACAGTTGAGGAAACGTGCTCACAGATGGCTTCTCAGATGTCTGAAATGGTGTCGATGATGGCTACTATGCAAAAGGCTTTCCTTGGTGGAAATATTCCTAATGCTGTAAGTTTCTTATCTTTATGAAAAAGAAGAATATGCCCATTTGTTAGTTATACCCAATGTCACATTACATACAGGAATAAAGTTTTATTCGCAGTATGCAATGTTTCTTATACAGTTTTCTCTGTCTGGTTTAGATCGTTGGCACTTCGGTTCCGGTTGGAGTACCAAACCAATCAGAACCTGCATGTACATCTAATCATCAAGTTGCAGAAAAAGTGGTGGGTCTCTTTGTAATTTGTTATGTATGTTTCAAAAGCTATTCACATAATTGACCGACTAATGAGCCTGGGTTTACGTTGCAGACTCGTGGAAGAAAAAAAAGGAGGTAGACAAACCAGCAAGGTACATCTTCACGTGAATCTAAATTGCCATTATGCTATTTTTTATGTAGACCATATCTTTAATTATCCTCATCTCTGTTGCTTCCTGGTTCCCAATTCAATTTCTATGGTTAGGTTAGTATTTCACTGCTTATTCGACCCTTTTGGCTTATATAAAACAAACAGGCTTATAAAATTGGCCACCCTGCTTGTTAAATTTTCCCCATTACTAGCCACAGATACAAGCGGCGACATGGAGGTGATAGAAATAATTCACCCCAAGTCCAGATAAAGAGATAATCTTTCGGGTGATGTTTTGAAAATCATAAAACATCTATTAACGAAATATTCTAAGAGACTCTTTTCCTAGCATCACACTTTCTTATACAATGCTCATGAGACCCACATAGATGATATCTGTAAATTTTTTGTGACTAGCCTTTGATGTCAATGTTTCAGAGTTGAGGTGATGTTACATCTTGACCTGTTTAGTTTGCTTTTGTGTAAGTTTCTATCATTGTGCTCACTTTTTTGTTTTTCTCATGGGCAGATCGTTTCAAGGTTTCTGTAAAGGTTGTATTCCAGAGTGTTGTGATGTTGATCTTAGGGTAAGATTTGATATCTTGTCACAAGGTGTCCTATGTAAACTTGTTAAGGAGAATGGATTCGTGTAACCGTGATGCAACTAGGTAGCAGTAGACTTGTTGCTGTCAAACTATTTGCCATCATATTTAAGAAAAGTTTGGATATATATATTATATTATCAAGTCTTCTCAGTTTTTGTGTTATCTGAAAAAGTTCCTTATTCTGTAGTGGACGGACATAAGATACTGTATGTTTCTTCAATTACTCGACAATCATGTTAATGAGGTTGTTACAACAATGAATGACTAAAGATGATATCTACCCTATACAAAACATCAAAAGAGAATGATCTGGTTTCTATCGATCAAGTCTCATCAATTTTCTATAAATCTTCGTAACAACTTTAGACTTGTATATATTAGACTTCGTAACAGCCAATCCGACTCTCCGAGAAGTTTAAGTTGACAAAATTCATTCCTTTGCTATTCGTAGTTTTTGACTGATTGAAAATGACAGATGGTTGGGATGGATTGAGACTGTCGCTAAATTTGTTTAGCAAAAACAAGTTAACGACAAATAAAATTCAAATACTAGCCAATTTGGGACAAGTCCTATGAGTTTAGCGACAAGTTCTGGATTCGTCCGAAACTCCGAATCTTTTCAATACACGTTCACATACTTCACAAATTTTGTAGATGAAATGTACGTTCTTTAATCACTTTATATATGTGAATTTACAGAAATGGACCTTTGTGACTGTTGATACATATTTCATCACTAAACCATCGCAAATCCGTTGCAAAATGTAACTTTATTCAATATAAAATGATTAGTGACGGAATTCGCCATTTTCTTCCGCTAGAAGGGCCCTTGTTAGCTACTTGCTTGATCTGTTCTAAACATTGATATATATGCAATTCACCCATTTAGGTATTTTGCATCTTTGCATAAACCAAAGCCGTTTGGCTAATTTTTTTTACCCGTGTTGACTGATTTGACCCGTGTTGACTGATTTGACCCGAGTTGTCCGATGTGACTGATTTTTGTCCGATTAATCCGACCGATCCGATTTATTTTCGCCGACTAGCTTAAAATCAAGTGGTTAGGGGCCACCTAGCACCTAGGCCGGTTTTTACTAAATTGATCAAGACTGAGCCGGATATTGGATGTAAGGCCAAGATTCGTATAACACCTGTGTTTTCCTAATGTATTACAAACACGTCATTTTTATAAGGGTTAGAACTTAGATAGGAAGTCATCTATAAGTGTTAAGGATATTTGCAAGAACATAATTTGTGGTATGTTTTGAAGAATCTCTGAAAAAAAGTGTGTTTGTCTTCAGCTCTCTGAAGCATTCATAGGAAGTCATCTATATCCATCAAGAACTTTTATGTGTCATTTGATTAACCTGGCTTAAAGGAGAGACAGCTAAATCAGGTAAGTAATAAGACGGACATCCATGAAGGTTTCAAAGATGTGGTTTCTGTCAATATCTATTACACTAATACTTATTTGATCTTCTAAATTAATGATTGAGTATAAATTTTTGTATCTAGCATAGTAATCTTTCGTCTCTAAACAACATTTTGCGCCACTACTTAAGCAAAAGTAGCAGTACAATCAAAGCTCTTTTAACTTCATCCATAGAAAACTCTTGCATTAAAATTCATTAAAACTGGTAACCAAATTTCCAGATAACTAAAGCTACACCATTATTCTCTATCCTGAATTCGATAAAATAATGTAAACAAGTCAAATTAATGACAAGGAATCTACAGCTTACTCTATAATTCTTCAAAATTCTTTGCAAGAAACCATTGTACATCCTCTAAGAAGAATGGTGTCCTTCGTAGCAGTTGGCGACCTGTGGTGAAGTGATCACGGAAGATCATATTTGACATGTGCTAGATACAGACCGCAAGCAGGAGCCATCGGACCATTAGCAGTTACTGACTTGGCTTCCAGAATGCGTTCAACTGAATATATCGTACAAATGAGCTCAAAAATTAGTAAAACTAGCAAAACTAGCAAAAACAATTCTTGATAGCATACAAATTAGATGAAAGGAAAAAACTAAATCATACCATCCGAAACTGTCAGATCTCCAGTGCCCACGGATTTTATAGCACCAACAAGAAATCTCACCTGCATTAACCAATTTATATAGTTAAAGAAAATATGCACCTTTGAATACAAAAGCTCTCATAAAAAATATGAACCTGATGGTAAAGAAAAGATCGTGCTCGTGCAGTAACTACAAAGCATCGATGCCTTCTCCTCATGCCAAACCCTAGACTCGATTCGCCAATAGACCATTCAGTTTTATTTTGATTAGAATTACCACAACTTTCACCCATTAAATTTTGTGTTTCTCTCTCCTTTGCTGATGGGAAATATGGAGATGGGCAAACCTCAATAACATTAAGTTCGTCTAAGTTTCTGATTGGTGATTTCGCCTGTGAACCATTAGAAAGAAAAATGAGCCTACATCATAATATAGTGTTTCAAATAGATTACATCAAATATAAAAACATGCCTTTGCTGATCAATAAAGCAAAGTTTTCCCTAAAATGACTAGATGGAACCACTTTCCGGAATACTTTCAGAACTTTTTTTCCTCAAAAAACTATCCAATCTATTATATTTTCTAAATCAAATAATTGATCTTATACAAATATATGTTTGTGCCTGAGCTATAATATTGGCATAATCTTAAAGCAAAGGGAAAAGTTATCACTACACTAATAAAATTAATGTTATATGAATTCCCAGGAAATGAGAACCTGACATCCAGAAGCCCGAAAAGAACTGAAATCATGAAGTCCCTCAAGAACCTTGCAAGCTTTCTAGATTAAAAAGAAGATAGTTTAGGCAATTTCCAAAATATAATGTGAACCAGAAACAGATTTGAAATAGTACTATCCAACCTGCATTGCTGAAAGATCAAGTTCCTCGGGTACATGCCATGCTCGATCTTTCTCAAAGGTCGATAAAGATTCTGGACCAGATAGCAGTCTGTAAAAGTAACTGCAAAATTTGTAAACATATTAGAGGTGGCAAAATGGGTAACAGGTCAGCATATGTTTGGGTCAAAATGGGTAATTATTTGTTTCAGGTCAAGACAGATCAGGGTGAGTTTAGATAGTAAACTTGCTGTCGGGTGTTTTAATGTTTCTTCTGGACAATAAGTGTGTAAATATGAGTACGAATGTTATGTTATTTTCTTGACAATCTAGATATACTGAATAAAACAATTAAGAGGTTGTATGCATTAAAGATACTCTCTGGACTATGTTCTTTATGTGACACGCTTGACCCTTTAGAGATTAAACATAACCAGAATCGACCAATTCAATAAGTAAATAGGTCAAAAATTGACACCTTAACACCTAATACATTTAAAAGCACTAGGACTTAAGGAAGTTGTAACAGTGACATAACAACCTATTACTAAACACAAAAGCAAGCTTAATAGCAGGTTTATATAGGCATTAAATGGGATGCAATGCATGGTAGAGTTGTGTTGTCCTAGGGGGCATACAACAATGTCAAATGAGCCTAGAAAATTCATTAAATTATGATGTAACAATATACGGATACTGTGTACAGATAAACGGTTGAGTCATTATTAAAAAGGTCAAATTGATACCTACGTTCGCTCTTGAGCTTTATATCTGGCATGGAAATCAGCAGCAACACATCGCACATCAGTAATCATTATATCACCTTCATTCCTCTGTGCCAAAGAAAAAATGAGACACGTCAGCATGTTATATACAACTGAAGCACTATAGCAATATAATAGATGATCCAGGGGAGCTTAAAGCAAAACAAATACATATATACACAACTGGAGGGGGTAATGTCTTTGATAACACTTAACATTAACACAACTGGAAACACAATGGAAATATCGAATACCAATTAAACCATACCTGCAAGAAATGATTGACAGCTTTCTTGACCACAGAAGGTTCATGAGGTGGTAACTGCACATCAATGAAATGACAGAAAATAACTACTTAAAAGGTATGTTTAATTATAGGTAGTCTGATGTCGTGCAATAAGATAACTATTAATTAGTGACCAGTTCAAATACGATAAAGTAGATAATAAAGGTTTGTGCAGTAAATAACTATTCAATGTATATCTCTACATGCTTAACTGAACCTCAAAGTGTTGCTCCGTATTTTAACAAGCACATATATAGATGAGATTCAGCTTAAATAGATTGGTGATTGTCAAGACTAAAGAAAAATAATTATATTAGACATAAACTGAGAAAAAAACTACTGGTTTATGTACATATGACTATTCCACTAGCATAGACATCTTGAACCTAATCACCAGATGGAAATGGATCAAACAGTTGATCTGTTGATCATCATGTTCTTTTAACAGAAGCTAATTTCTGCAGATTAACATATTTGTATAGGTTTGTCAAACAAATGACAACGTTGGTGGACATAGTATCCTGATAAATACGCTACTTTTACACCATATATAGATATATGTCCTACACTTTTAAGATATGCTCTGGAATATGCAACTTATGTAAACTTTTAAAAAGGCCAAGCTTCATTAATGGTCACATGCACACACAATAAAAGAAACAATCAAACATTATGGGGGAATTACCACTTCACCAGGTTTTCTTTTGCTTATTCGTTCTACATCCACATGACAAACATTTGATAAAGCATGAACTCCTGCATCCTGCACGTGTAAAGGATACCATTAGTGACAAAACTATATACTGAAATATCAGAAGCAGATGTAAAAGCATGAAATAAAATCAAGAAAAAAAAAATATATAGAAGCATAGCATCTGACACCCAACAAGTTTACTGAATGTAACTGCATTTAGTTGTGAATGTCTAAATCAATTACAATTTGGTCCTAAATTTTCGGTTATGGATGCATACTCAATACATATGCCCAATCGAGACCAGTTCTACCAAGCAAGATCTATAGATATAGATACTGTCGAGGGATATATATATCCAAAAAGTGATAATGTACTATCCTAAGTCCTAACCTCCAAGTGCTTCGATTAAACATAAGATTATAAGCGTGTTACGCTATAAACGACCACCAGTGGCGACTAAATCCTTTGGCTAAATAATCTTGAACAGTTTTGATTAACTTCATACTAATTTCAGCCTAATGCAAAATTAACCTCATTAATCTTTCCAATTTATGGAAATTAAAAACTACAGATGATACATTGCTTAGTATTTCATCTAACATTGCGGTCCAGATAAACGTAATTCTGTGACTCATATGCTTATGTATGTGTTATTCACATTTCTTCCTTCAGTCTTACCACATAACTAAAATATTCCACAAGTAATGACATTCATAAGTAAGCAATGTAAAACATTTCAATCATATCACTGTTTTTAGCACCAGACACACTCAATATATCTTCATCATGAATCAGGATGTTATAACCCCGTCACATAAAAATCAATACAGCTGTCGGTTTATAAAATGCTAATGTTCCACATTGGTCAGTGTACAAACCGTCGTTACAAACTAACAACTATAGCCATTAGTCAAAATGACCCATTTTCGTCATTCCTCATTAATCGTACAATAAACATCCAAAGTCACTATTCTATTACATTAGGGGGGTGTTAGTTTAAGCTTATATAGGGGGCTTATGGCTTTTGTCGTTTTCTGCTTATGTTTTATAACCTCGCTTTTTGTGGCTTTTTGTGGCTTATACAAGTTTATTATGACATGATAAACTTATATAAGCCTAAAAGCACAGAAGCCATAAGGCCGCGCTGTGTAAGCATAAACAAACACCCCCTAGAGAAGGTAAATCACAGGCATTAACTTACCGTCCGACTCGAGCAGAATATCGAAACGGGCTGGCCAATAAACTTATGAAAAGCACTCTACATTAACAAAAAACACTCATTAAAATCACAAATCAATAAAAAAAAAAAACATATTTTTATAAGACAAAAATGAAAAGGGTATAAAAATAAATAAAAAAAGAACCTGAAGAACACCAACAACAGTTCTGCAATGAGGTGCTTGTTGTTGAGCACCAGAAAACTTTGTTCCAATGTATTCAATTGCGACTAAATATCTTTGTATGCCTTTTGGGTTTTGTACCATTCTTGTTCTTCTTTCTGAATCTTGCTCGTCGGAGGAGGAGACTTTAAGGATCTTTGTCGGGCGGTCCACAGATTCCGGCGACTGATTATTGTTTTCTTCTGTCATTGTTTGTTTTCTTTCAAAGGGTTTTCCATGTGAGAGAGAAGGGGTTTAGGACTTTTCTTGGGGAGTGTTTGGATATAAGTTTTTGATTCTCGAGTACGGTGGCAATTTGGTTCGGGTTCGGGTTTAGGTTGGCGGTTCGGGTTAACAGGTTGGCAGTTCAGAAAACCCCGACCCAAACCTAGCCCATTTAAATTATCGGGTCAGCTATGTCAACGATGCATAATTGATTTACTCAGTAAAAAATGGCTTTAACTTTTTCCTTCATTCAACACTATCTTTTATATTCTTTAAAACAAACTTTATTAAACTTTGAACAACACTATTATCGTTTTCTATCATGTTATTTGTAAGGTAAGTAAACCTTTATCATTTTCTACAACGGACTGAAAGACGTCCCCGTTAATGGTTTTACTTCTTTCTTTTTTCTTTTTTTTTTATTCTCTTTGCGATTTATAAAACAATCTCTATTTTGTTCTTTTGGGTTTTTCTGAATGTCTAATTGATACATGTAGGGGTGTAAACGAGACGAGACAACTCGCGAGTTATTCAAGATAGACTCGTAAACTACTCGAAATCGACTCGATTTAAACGAGTCGAGTTCGAGCCACTCGAGTACATTTTCGTGTCGAGTTCGAGCTCCAAAATACTCGGCTCGTGAAGCTCGCGTGCCTTATCGAGCTTCGATTAAATTACACTCCTTTTATATAAATACATTTACTTAATTTTCATAGAAATCGAGTCGAGCCGAGCTTGATATACTGAGTATTTATCGAGTTCAAGCATGAATGTAGAAATAATCAAGCTCCAGTTTTATATCACGAGTCGAGCTCGAGCTCGAAATATAAAGCTCGAGTCGAGTTTCGAGCTCGAGTTTTGGACACCCCTAGATACATGCAATATGAATAGATTAAGGGGATAACTTGGCTACAAATATTTTAGCCAATTGGCTACAACCCTCCACTAAAATGCAACAAAAGAAAATTGAATCAGGGACCTACAGAAAGAAGTCAGGGACTCACAAAATGAGTAAGGATCCACAATTTGTAGCACAAATTGTTGGAAATTGGCTATAATTCAATTGTAGCTAATATATTTCCATAGATTAAATGTAGTATAAAGAAAATGGAGTTGATTTGCACACTTTGTTTTTGATTTTTGCACACACCATTGAACAGGCTGACAAAACATGATATGAAAATGGTATAACTACGTAAAACATAAAATGATATGTACGTCCGAATAAAAAAAATAGCGTGCAAACCAATTTTCTGTAAAAATTCATCATAATATGATATTCAACAAACATCTTAAGGACACCTTTTTGTGTCATATTCAAATTTTCATCATCCCCGTCGGAACTACCTAGGGGCAAGGGAGGGTCCCGGCCCCTTAAAATTTGTGGCACCTAGTGTAAATATTATAGGTTTTAGGGGTAATTTAGTTGAGGTTACAAACAAATCTCCGATTCGGCCCTCCCAAAATAAATTCGGCCCCCCCAAAAAAATGTTCAAGTTCCGTCATTGCCCGTGTATCATTTCAAACTACAAAAAAGATAAACAAAATGATATGCCATTTAAATCGTTTTCGTGTTTAAGAGTGACAAATATGTATTTAGTACAAGCTTAAAAGTACACAACTTATAAAATATAATACAAGTTGTTGAGAAACAAATTTTGATTAAAAAAAAATAAATAATTTTAAGGAAAAAGAGAACTCATTCAATGAATTAGTTGTTCGTTCATGTATCTTAGTTTAGGAAACCATTATATGAATACTTTTAGGTTTAATTTTAATATAAAAGGTAGTTTAGTAATTTAAATGCGTTGAATTTTCAACAATTCAATATGTAGCTCATGCTTTATATGTAGTATAGATAAGTGCGCTTATGTTTCATATGTATTATAGATAAGTGCAACCACCGTTACATTTGCTTTGTGAAGAGACGAGTAGATATGCAAATGCGCGTTGCGGCGGAGCTAATATTTTCGTCGATGCATGTAATTTTATTATTATTATTATTATTTTTTTTAAGGGGAAAAGGATCCAACCGACCTAACTACATTTTGGACCATGCTAAAAGTGACCCAATCCAAAGCCCAAATCAAAATGGCGCCATTTATGATCCCAAATGTATATCATAGTAATGGTAATGGTAATAAGGATAGTTGTTCATTAGGAGAAGATGTAATCAGTGACTGATTTATTTGCATACCATTTAGATAAATTGGTTTTTTGAAATATTATATTGAAAAATATGTAATATTAACATGAAATTTCTAAGAAATTAAGAATATACAGATTTAGCCACTATCTTAATGGAGGTAAAAAATATATATATATAGTTTTTGATTTGCCTACGGAGCTTGAACATTTTTGCTAGGAACGAGAAGTGTAATTTATATATATTTAAGGATGGCTAAACCTTAATTTTATTTTTAAACAAATACACTATAAGATTGAATTTTGTGAGAAGGTATAGCCCTCTTTTGTCTCAAGAGAGCTCCCAATTTGAGTTGATTAAAAATATGTTTTGTCTACGACTCTACGTCATCTAAATTTAACAAATGTATCTTCGCTTATACAGTAATAATTACTCTCTTTTTGTTAAAGAAGGGAAATATATCTAGGGTTTTTAATATTTGTTTATCATATCATGTTTAAAATTAAAATTTATGTATTATTATAATTTGACAAACTCATTTACCGAAAAAAGTTTGTAGAGAGAGAGAAAGTTCTAAGAAAATTATATAAGGAGCAGTTGTAGAAAATGAAGGCACCATATATTACGTACCTATCATACATGACTAATCGTAACATTATGCTTTCCCATGTCAAAATACATTTTCTACATAATGAATGAAGGCACCATGATATCTAGCTATTAGATGGGAGGCAGCTAGCTAGTTGTATATATTTAATACACAATGTGAAATAGCTAGCATATATATAGACTATGTCATATCTTGACGATGAAGTAAATTAAACTAATAAGGAGTCAACTTTTATTGCTTAGTTTGGTAAGTTTTGATTTATCGAAGAAATGTTATGACATTTTCTTAGAAATTAACTACCCCAATCTCTCCATTTCTATCCGTATCCTTCTCTACACTAAAGATATATGAATGCCTATATATATGACATGCAATGGCTCAGGATCAAAACGCACAAACACACACACATACACACACACAAGTACAAATCTATTTTAGCAACGTTCACAAAACTATTATGGCCAAGGTAATTTAATTAATCAGTCACACAATGCATGGTTTGATTTTTGTATATATATATATTAATTTTTTTACTAATCTAGTGTTGTTGTGATAGAAAAAGATGGTGCTAGAAGTTGCAATGAGGTGCAAGACATGCCAGACAAAGGCTCTCCAAATTGTTGCCGAGACCCGTGGTAAGTGTGTACGTTTCTTTGTGGGTGTTTGTATTAGCTTATTTTTGTCGCTTAATTACGGACTTATGTAAATTACGAAAATTCATTCACTCTCACTTCAAATTGGTCTGCTAATAAGCCCTAAAGAGTGCTTTTATTGATTTTCCAAAAAGTAAGATCATAAGCAATGAAAATAAACTAATCCATTCATCCATATATAATCCATCAATATATATGTGTGTATGTATGTGATAATGGATCGATGCACAATTATATATGCATACAGGGGTTGAGTCAGTTGCGTTGGAAGGGGAGGATTCATTGAAGAATCAAGTGGTTGTGATCGGTACTGGCGTCGACGTTACGGGTTTGACCAAGAGCTTGAGAAAGAAGGTTGGTCACACTGAAATTCAATCTGTTAGCGACGTTGAAGAAGAAGACGATGATTAATCTTACGTACTCTATTGCATGCATATCATATTTACGTTCCACATAATGTTCTGTTTTAAGTTATACGCAACATGCATTAAGACAAGAAACATACCATATATATATGAATATTCATATTAAAGTGTAATATAATAATTTTATCTTTTATTATTTTGGTGTGTCACTATATATGATTTTTGTTTAGTTGTTTCAAATCCCTGTGTTGTGACTTGTGAGGTTTTTTAATTTTAATGTCGTGGATAATTTGTTGACCATGTAAAGTTGTTGAGTTAATTAGTAGATGACGACTATTATATATAAATGGTCTAATACAAGAATTCAAACTAATTAATGATCAACAGGACGACTTACAGAATTCTAACGCGAAGTTAAACCAGAATCCTAGTGTTGGTGACTGAATATTAAATATAGCAAACACATAAGGTCCAGAATTCACAGCTAAACGAACAAAGTACTTTGTGGTTTGTGCATTATGGGCGAGTTCAATGATTACGAGCAGCGATGCAACGTTGATATGGTTTGCTGAAGACCCTGGCCAATGGAGTCCGTGGAACGGGGACTAGCTTTCCAACAATGGCAAGAGGCCAACTGTAACAAAAATAAAATTTAAATATCAAGGCTAGATAAATGTACAAGAACCGATGAAATCTTCCCATGCAAGTATGTCGATCGACGACATGGTCTGATTTCATATTCAAGGACAACACGTACTAATAACAATAACCGCAGAGCAGAACTAACCTGAAAATGCCAATAATAATAGAGACAACCCATAGATTCAGACTAAGTCTAACTGTTGATGTGAACTTCCCAAGAAATTGAATAATCATGATCTGTTTTGCAACAAGAATTACAATTAGAAGTTTAAAAAGAAGCAATTCAAAAAACAAGGGAAACGTACGTAAAGAAATGAAGGCGAGCTTACCTGAAGCAAAAAGGTTGTTCCTACTATCCCCATAAAAATATAGTTTTTAGTCACTCCAGAAAATACATTCATTTCTTCTGGTTTTCGAGCATTGAACTCGTTGAATATCTGTAATTAACAAACCAATTTAGACCCTTCACAGATAATTATTAAACGAACTGAGCCTCAAAACTGTCCAATGTAGTCATTTGAAAATCTTGTTTCATCATAGTAACAAACAAGGTGAATGTTTAGCTTGAAGTTGGATCAGCAACTTACTTGACACAAGACAAATCCATTAAATATCAAAGTATTTTTCACGGCATTTCCCCATTCATCGTCCTTTAAGTTAAGAATAGTTAAACCACGGAAGTTAAGGACAAGGAGAACTGCAACTTGATATAGAGCCTGCCAAATCCATGACATATTTATTGTTGCAACGTAGACCATCAAGATGTATGGAAAACTAAAAACATGACAGTAAGGGTACCTACCTGTATGATCAAGTTCCTCCACATGATATTCGTCACAAGGGGTTCCCTGTAAGTAAATAAAAATAAACACCATGTAAGTACTCATTAAGTTGCTACAATACTGAATGTCATAGGGCTAACGGTCTAATGACCGATGATTCTCTAATATGTGTTATGCGAGTCCTAACCTTCGTCCAACAGGAGTTCTGTGCATAAGATGATCTGTTGGAGGTTCAGTCGCCAATGCCAATGCTCCAAGGGTGTCCATGATGAGATTAACCCAAAGAAGCTGCACCAGAAATTGTTAAATTTTGAGAATAGCGATTAAATAGTTAAGCCAGCATGATGGTCATTTTGGAAGCATCAAGCATGCAATTTGTAGATCAGTAGAGCTGAAATAATGCTCCATTTGATTGGGTCGAAACTGTTAGTTAACTAACAGAAACTTGAAAGGAATGTGGTTCAAATGCCATGATGGATTCATTATAATGAACTTAGAATTCTGGCCAACAGATTACTCTCGTTCCATCATGCATTTGTTTAGATTCCCTCAACTCGCACCCCTTAGTAAACTCAAAACATGATCAGAGAGAGTGAAAGAAACCTGCACAGTGTTCAAAGGTACATCTCCTGAGGAAATTGCTGCTACAACATTTATAACGAGTGCTGCAACATTAACTGTAAGCTGGAACTGGATAAACTTCTGAATGTTTGCATAAACAGACCGACCCCACCGAACAACCTATAAAATGAAACACAAAATAAAACAATGATTACTCAAGCAACAAGGCATCTAATAAATTTACACGATCACGTCATACCTTAACAACTGAAGCAAAGTTATCATCCAATATGATGATGTCAGAGCTTTCTTTTGCAACTTCAGTTCCTTGAATTCCCATGGCAAGACCTATATCAGCCTAATATATAGAAGTGACAGAGTTAAACAATGCATATATGGACATGGCAATCTTTGGAAAGATATGAGAAGAAGCACTAAATCAGATAACTGACATAAGTGATAGTTTACAACTAAGTATGAATAGTACATAAGGACTTTTAATATAGAAGATGTGTTAAAACCTCGTGAAGTGCAGGAGCATCATTTGTTCCATCTCCGGTAACAGCAACAACTTCTCCAAGCTTACGAAGCGTTTGCACAAGCAATAGCTTATCACTAGGGGAAGACCTTCCCATCACCTATTCATCAACATATATACATCTTTATTCTTCTTCGAATTATTCAGTACACACTAAGAAAAAGTATCAACATATTCAACCGCACCGATATCTTTTTGCAAGTATGTTCTCTTTCTTTCTCAGAATACTCACGAAATGTCTTTCCCTCAATAATAATTGGCTCTCTTGCATCTTCACCTGAAGCCAGGATTCCACACTCAATGGCAATTGCTTTTGCCGTTTGAATATTATCCCCAGTCACCATTCGGACCTATTTATTAACATTTAAGTTGTAATTTCTTCAAATCTATATAGCCCACTAATATTAGAACTCATGAGGTAACTTAAAGAGGAGGATAAATTAAGACCTTCACACCAGCATCCGTACATACTTTTACTGCATTTTTTACACCTGGACGACAAGGATCCTGCACAGGAGGTTCTCTTCTTAATATAAACATTTAGTATTAGTAATCAGTTTAAAAAATATATTGGTGTATGTTTTTTCCACTTTAAGATTGCATTTCTTAAGAAGTGGAGAGATGGGTACCTTAATACCCACAATGGCAAGCAAAACAAGGTCATTTTCAGGTAAATTCCATTCTGTTAGTTGTCCTTCGTCCACAGGAATATCATCTTTATCATAGTTTCTGTACGCAATTGCAACACACCGCAAGCTCCTAGTACCCATCTCCTCAATAGCTTTCATAAAATATTCCTGTTTAAAAAATATATATATATATGTGAATACAATATAAGAAATTATTTAACATATATATGCATGTCTAAGGCATAAATAGTAAAATGTGTTGACATTGTTTCAAGCATATATATTAGTATTTCCGTTCACATTTTCGGAGGCAATCTTCTTTTAGTCACAAACAGG
Organism: Artemisia annua; assembly: GCA_014162995.1. NCBI lineage: Eukaryota > Viridiplantae > Streptophyta > Magnoliopsida > Asterales > Asteraceae > Artemisia > Artemisia annua. Next base: position 103,250 of record LBNU01006455.1, on the reverse strand, counting down.
TTAGGGGACCACTTACCATATCATTATCAATGGGCTTCAAGGAACCATCTGTGTCAAGATATTCTTTACATGAAGCTAACACAAGCTCAGCTGCTCCCTTCCAGTGTATGCGAACTTGAGAATCGTCCTGCCATTCATGTGAACTTAAATGACTTTTGAAAGCCTCATAAGAAGCGTCAGGGTTGAAGAAATTAAGCCTGTTTAAGGTATTTTCGTAAAACCGACCTTTCAAGTCGTGCAAATCATGTTTTTAACAGAAACACAAGTAATTAATCAGGTGGTATAATTACCCCTCGCAATGCAACACCACCTCTCTTCTTTAGCGAGTTAAAAGGAGAAACATATAGGAGGGTGGACTGTGATCTGACAACATCAAAGTTCATCCCAATCTGCAATGCCAGTGATTTGATCAATACAGACTCAAAATACACATGCAACTGAATGAGAAATTTGCAAATATAGTATAATAAATGGGGAGGCCGGGGACCTTGATACCCCACTGGAGAACTGCCTTTTCCGTTGGAGATCCAGAAACCTCAATACATGCACCATCCTATCATCAAAGACGTGACAATAGGTCCATCAGAATATCAGACCAAGTACGAGAAGAACAATGCCAATATACATAAAATACGGTATTTATCTAGATTTGCAAAAAAATTATATATAAAATAAGAAAAAAAATTAAGATGGGAAAAGGTTGCGAGAGAGTACCTTGGAGAAGAAAACACTTCCTGATGTGTTCTGTGCAATTCCTTCATGTAACAATGAGGAAACGCTTGTATGATATTGCAAGCCATCTTCTGGAGGATCAATTTTTGTTTGCCCAACACAAGCCTCAACAACGGTCATCTGTCACGAGTCATAAACATAGTGGGTACAAATTTCATGATTTGAGAATAATGTAGATGCACATACATCTAAATAAGATAAGACCGACCTGATTCAGAGTTAATGTTCCGGTTTTATCACTGCAGATAGTAGTTGCAGAGCCCATAGTTTCACAAGCCGAGAGTCTACGGACCTGAATTTAAAATGATGTTAGCAATATAATCCTTACTTAGCTATAATATTTGATGCATTTGAGCTCCAACAATATGTATGTACCAGGGCTTTGTCTACCATCATTTTCTTCATTGAGTATGCTAACCTGTACATTAAAGATAAATTTGGTATCACAAGCCAAAATGAACATAGGTAAAATACGCCATTATACTCACGTCAATGTTACAGCCAACGGAAGCCCTTCAGGAACTGCGACAACTATGATTGTGACCTGAATTGTTAATCCATTAATTTAATTAAGAAAATCAAAAGGATGGAGGAATCAAAGATAGATACATGATCACACAAACTTACCGCTGCAGTAAAATATTTTATGACATCATTAGTTGCTTCACTAACACTTGTCTTTCCACCGACAAATTGGACGGTTCCATCAGGGTCCTTTGAGTTACCAGTGAAGAACCTGAAATTTTCCATAATCAGATTGCAATAATAAGTCGATGGCTAACAGCATTACTATAAATAGTGGGTGTAACAGAAGAGATATACCTAGCCAAAAGGACAGTCAGCACGAGTGATGCTACTGAGACACCAACTATACCTATAAATGTTGCGATACCGTTCAAGCGTACCTATTAACCAACATCCATATTCATCTGACTGAGTGATACAATTAATAGTATGATACGAATAGTGAGAATAGTGATGGAAAAAGCGATATGTAAACCTGCAAGGGGGTTTCTTCACCAGTATCTTCACATATGCTTGCCATCAACAATCCCCATTCCGTATTTATTCCCACACTAGTGACCTAAGAAAAAGTTATGACACCAAGCGTAGAAATGTTACTGGAAGTTCATCACTCTAATCTCACCATATTTCGAAGTTTATATATGGTATCAGATACTTAAATTATGAACCAGTGAAAGAGGTTAACAATAGGTTAGTTACCAGCATAGTTCCAGCACCATCTGCTACCTTGCAGCCCGACATCAGGAAAGGTGCTTTTGGATCCTTGTGTACCTAAAAGGTTATTTGATCTTTAAGAAAGAAGTTCAGTTATTTGATTTTAATATAGCAAGAAGGATTAGCCGGGCTTACAATCTTGCTTTCTCCGGTCATGCTAGATTCGTCAATGGATAGAGAGTGACCCTTAATTAGAAGACCATCAGCAGGGACCTGTACGTGCATACCAACAAGAGATCGAGATGGTAAGTCACCATAAAGTGTGACCAAATTGTAAGTAATACAAAAGATCATAACCTACCTGATCACCTATATTAAGAGGTATTACATCACCAACAACTACGTCATATATGGAAACCTTCTCTCTTCTACCACCTCTAGTTATCTGATTGAACCATTATGCAAGTCCGCTTAGCTTATTAGTCAAGTGGAGATGACTACAAATTTACGAGAACATTAAGTGTTCAACCATTAACACACAAACCTCTATCTGTATATTCCTCTTCTCTGCATTTAGATTCTGAAACTGCAGAGACTGTCTATAATCACTGGTCGCTATTATAGTATACAAAAAATCATTTCCAGAGACAATTAGTATATATCTTATTAATTAGAACTAGCAAGTACATTTTACATATCATAACGATAAAAAACATCAATTGCCTCACCAGTCACAAAAATAACCAGAAGAACAGCAAATGTGATGCTTCCTCCGTCTATCCATCCTTCTTCGAGACCCTACACGAGGTAACAATAACAGTAACTGAATAAGCAAGCTCGTGGTAAAGAGAAATAAACACTTGAAAAGAATTAGCCCTCGTAAAATTAAATGTACACATTATGACAATGAAGTTATCAGTTTTAAACTTGCCTCTGTCTTTATTCCTAGCACAAGTGATACTGCGGCAGCTATTATTAATATAATGAGGGTTAGATCTTGCAAAGCTTCCCAAACGAACGTCTGTGGTTAAAATACACCCGTGATCAAATGATAATAATACACATGAAAATAAAATACTAATAGCTTGCAGTGAAAAATCATTTACAAAATAGCTTCGTCCTTCTTTCACAGGATATGTATTGGATCCAAACATATCCATCCGGTTTGATAAGTCAATATCATCTCCTGGTACTCCCCTGTCCAGATCAGTTTTCAACATCTCGGACAATGCAGTGACCTGAAAATAGATATAGCTATCATAAATGTAAGACGATCGAACTATATATACAACAGAGGAAAATGATATTAAAAAAAATATATGTTCCTTAAAAGATAATAACTTGCCCCGCCATATTGATGAAGGGAAGATATGTTATGATCCCTGGTCATTGAAATAAGTTGGTCGAGTGCAATGCCATAACCACCAGTTGGACGTGGAGGAGACACTGTTTCTAGCACTAATTAACACGAGAAAGATGTTATATACATGTATGTACCTCATAAAATTAACCGGGATCATTATTATTATATCATAAGAGAGGGAGCATTTACCGATTTCACGTTGCCCAGCCAATTTGAATAACAGTGCAGCCTACACAGTAAGGTGTTAAGAAGTTAAGAACTCACTAACCTAATAAAAACCAAACACATGTGTATGTATATGCATTTACCCTTATGACTTGTGAATGTGACCTGATCATCCTTTTCCTTTTTTCTTGATCTTCATTCTTTCTCAAGTCCAACGTGTACCGGAAGCGCCTTGAAGCATTAAGCACAAGAGCAGCTTGCTGTAATCAAAAGACACCCTTGCTCATTAAGACTGATGTCAACCCCCGGAACTGGCCGACTTATTAATTCCTTAAACTTCAAAATATAGATGCCGAATGCAGACACTATATGTACAAGTGGAATAAAAAACAGATGATATATAAAGCCGACTAGCTAGCATACATGACGTTCAGCAGCATACAGTTTTAAATACGCAAACCAAGTAGCGTTGATGATAATTGATGACTTGATGGTGTTATATATACATTGAATGATATATATCCTACATAGGTTTCTAAGGGTTAAATTAGTTATTTGGTGTTAAATTACTTTAAAATGTATAAATAGATCGACGATCTCCAATTATGGAACCATCTCTATGGAATATATGAGTAGGTCATATATAAGGAGTCATTAACTTATTACAAGAATATAGTTCATGAATCAGCTGATCAACTTGTTTGTTATCATGCACCATGCATGCGCGCAGCTAGGTCTGATATAGAGTCGGCTAGCTAAAGAAAATCGTTTTTCCAATCGATCATGATCATGTTTTCATCTCATGTAACGTTTGCATTAACTCAACTAGTACTAAAGCTACGTTAAGTGAAAAATCACAATATGACAGCATCTCAAGTCCACTTGGATTAATAACCATGTATCATAATGGTGCGGAATTGATGGGGTAAACTGGTTCGATATAAATTACATAGCAATTATATGATCATCAGAGATAGTAACTTTATGAGTATGAATTTTTAATTTTTTATTAACCAGATCGAACAGCATTGCATATGCATGAGTAAGCTGTAAGCGTATTCGATAAAAAGAAATTAAAGCAAGATGGAATTATACCCTCCAACGCTTGAGTGTCTCTGTGGATGCGTTTTTGGTAGTGGTGATAGCGAAAGGATCATCAAAATCGTCTTCATCAACATCAATAGGAGGACCACTTTCAATGTCGATAAGAGGAGGAGGAGAATGAGTGCCGGACGAGGGAGAACCGGGATCGTTAGCTCCGCTTTTAGTCATAACTGATTCTTGATTAATGATTACCTTTTTTCAGAGATTATCGATGATATATTATGATGATTATTCAGAAGTAGTTCATGAGTGATGAGTGTTTGTTGGTAAGTAGATCAATGTGAGAGTATGAGATCTGATTATCTCATATGAGAAGCAATTAGTTAAGGAGTGGACAACCACCATTTTAGCTGCTAATTAGCTCCTTTGTCTTTTTATAAAATTTATTAATCTAGATTTCTAGTTAGTCATTACTAAAAATAGTAAGTCACAGGATGCATGGTGCTGTACGGAATCCACTGCCCAACATAACCATAATACGTCCTATAAACATGCACTCATTCAAACATATTAGATTTGTACGGAGTATAATATAACATAAGCATGAGTAAATTATGCCATTGTTTCATATTAGATTTATACTTCTAAAAATATAACAAAGAATATACTCCAATCATACCATTTTAAGTTCACTTTATTATTTTAGTTTGTCTTTAAAAGTGTTCACTTGCAACAAATATAAGTTAGTATAACTTACCACTATACATATTTTACACTTAAATATTTTTCATATCACACAATTTGCATTTAATTAATGTGTATTAAATAAATAGGTAAAATTAACAATTTGTTAACTCAAATATACATTTATTACACATATCATAAATTGTTGAAAATTTTTTTTCATATCACACAATTTGCATTTAATTAATGTGTATTAAATAAATAGGTAAAATTAACAATTTGTTAACTCAAATATACATTTATTACACATATCATAAATTGTTGAAAATTTGTTTGCGAATACTTAAATCGAGACGGAAGAAGTATGTTTCAAGCAGCTCACCCTAACTGAACCCGTAAAACCTTGCACATATGCCAAGTGACACCCTCATGTGTTATAAGTACTAGTTAAGTTGTTATAGCTGTGCTAAGCACATACTCCCTCCGTCCCTAAATAAATGTCCAGTTTGACTTTTCAGAGTCAAACTGGTTCAACTTTTACCTTAAATATTTCTTTTGTGTTATTTAATACATGATAAAAAAAAAATTATACCATTGAAAAATACACCTAAAACCCAATCCATTTATATATTTTGCATAAAATATTATATAACACATACAAAAATAGTTGAAGTCAAAGTTGAACCAGTTTGACTTTAAAAAGTCAAACTGGACATTTATTTAGGGACGGAGGTAGTATTACTTATGATGTAGTAATACTGGTCTTTCAAACATGATCGGTAAAAGATGCAACAAAGTTGCATTGGTATGAATTTGATTTGACATTTGCAAATAATGAATGTGTGTATTGTACATATCTCCACTTATTTTTGTTGGAAATTTCATATATACCCAAACATGCATTAAAAACATTGTACATTATGCATTCAATACTTGCAATTTGGATATATATAAAATCAATCATGAAAATAGGTTGATATATGAAATTAATCCTAAAATTTTCATCTCATATTATATTAGTGATAAATTTGTAATTACCGTATAAACCTACTGCCGCTATTTCTATATTTTCTAAGATTTTATAATAAAAAGGGTAAATTACAAATTTTGTCCGTATGGTTTTATGATTTTTTGCACTCTCAGCCACTCACAAACTTTCATTACAAACAATATCATTGTTGTTCAAATTTTGTTACACTCGTCGTCCCTTTTGCATTGACCGTTGATCAACCGTCATTTCTATTGAAATGACAAAATTACCCTCGTCTTCTTCTCCATTTTAATTTCCTCTTGAATTTTCATTTATTTTTAAACAATTATAAAAAACATCAAGTAAAAAAACACTGATTTTATCAAAAACCAATCCACCACCACAACTAATATCCTGTTTCCACAACCAATCACTACTCGAACCACCAACACCACCACCACCATTATTTTCTACAACCACCGTTATCCAACAGTCAACGCAAAAGGGACGATGAGTGTAACAAAATGTGAACAACAATGGGTACAAATGTTACAAATGACCTGTTTGTATCACAGTTGACCAAGTGAGCTGACTGTCCTTGCAAATTGGATCTTAGTGGCCTGTCACAAGCGTTTTTAGTTTGATGTTCAAGCGTTGCTTGAGGTTAATGTGGTACTTCAGCCACATTCCATTGTACTTAAACGATTTTTTGGTGTAATATATTTTACCGGGTGGAATGCCCTTTACCCAAAAAAAAAAACCTCTCTCATGTAATAGAATGGCATTCAATCCTAAGATGCATATACCAAAACATTGTTGCCAAACAAACACCATTACTTAAGAAAACGCAGCCCAGTAAGCGCTGAAGACAGTTCCATGTCCTCTTTATTTCAGCTCGTAACCTAGTTTAACTCAATGTAATGTTAAACAATCCACTGCTGGCATAAATTTGCAAGGTTTATTAATCCGGATATACATCTTGCACCATAATAGCAATAGCGCTTCTTTAATACCACCTTTGCCCATATCATAACAAGAAATCAACATATACAAAGTAAAATAAAAATGAGTATTAAACCTTCATTTTTACTCGTTAAACAAATTTCGTTCAAAAGGTGAATCAGGTTTCGAGTAAAGCATTATAAACCATAACAAATTCGTTAATATCCTACCATCTACACAAAGCCAATAGTAGATATCTAAGTCTACGGCTTATCTTTCGGCTATTTTGCATTAAGAGACAGGTTTCTTGTAAGGTTGATGAGAGAAGCCTCTGGATCCAATGATCCATTTTTGCTCACCGATCCTTCTCCTGATTTTGCATTCTTCTGCAAATAAATCACCAACACGAACTGTTAGCGTATCAAAAAGGAAATGAGAGTACCTCTGAAAAATCAGTCAAGAAGTCAAGAACTATGGGTGGCTATATTTGACCAATGCAAATTGGGTCCTATTCAGGTTATATATCGCTGACTAGTCAAAGAGGTCACAAAAAAAGTAGTTTAAAAACAAAAAGGTTTGACAATTGGCCAAAGCGACATTTTACAGCATAAACCTCATGTTAATTATAATTAAAAAAAAAATAAAAAAAAAAAAAAATAATAATAATAATAATAATAATAATAATAATAATAATAATAATAATAATAATAATAAAAAGTAATGTTTTTATTGAACCAACTAATATCTACTTTAAATGCATATGGCACACTAAATGCTTATGGAAGACTTAAAATTTTGGGACAAGTGCTTCGTGTGAGAACCCATTTTGACCTGTTACCCATACAAGTTACTCGTTTTGACATGATACGGCCAACATATTTTGCCAATTCAAGCTATTTCAGAACGGTCACCTCAGACTGAAAAGCAGCTTTGCCAGTCCTTCGAGCTTTAAGCAACTTCTCACGATTCTCATAAAAGCTCAAGTCATCTAGTAAGGTTGTCTTTGCAGGGAAGCTCTTGAAAATTTCAAGCATCTCTAAACCCTGCTCCAATCCAACCTGAACACAAAACAATCAACCAAATGAGGACACCAAACTTTCTAAACATTAAATAATTATCTAATGTAAGTTCAAAGATTTTGGTGTTGGTGACATTTACAGACTCTGAGATGGGTTCTTATTCTGATTCTAATGAAGAAATTCATTATAGTAGTCTTGATGTTCACATATATTAACAAAATAAATAACATTTTAGAAAAGAAATATGGAGAAGATATAGAGGGTGATTTGATCATTTGCCCATCATGTTCGATGAACATTGATGTCTTTCGGACTTGATTGTTCAAATTGGAAGTTTTGAATAATATCCATAACTTAGGCATTTGCACATCGAGAACCAGACAATGAAAAGATACCTCCTGGGTGTCCCTGGTGTATGTAACAGGGCGGTTATCATTGTTTTCAAGGAGAATGTGTCTCAGCACTGTGTTGGGGATGTCTTTTATGATATGCCACTTCACTGGGAAAAAACCACTCCACTTGTCAAGCTGCCAAAAATCCATGTCTTTGTCGAAAACAACTGGGCCCATCATTTCAGCAACACCCACAAACTGTCCACTTCCATTTACCTGACCGTTGAATTTAGTTAGAAGTGGAAAGATGGAAGGGTATAACAGGTCAAAAATAACAGACTGAGACGGGTCACTATCTAGTACACGTCAAGATAGGTCAGGCTAGGTTAAGGTGAACAGCCAACACTTTCATCAGCTTTTTATTAGAACAAATACGCTAAATATTGTGTTGATAATAATGAATTCTACAACAACAATCAAAATCATTGAATAAACGATTTAAGAGGTATGCATTAAGAATAATTTTTTGCCAACTTTCAGCCAACGTTTTACCCATTTGAAATAAATCACAACCGCAATGGGTAAAAACTGCCACATCTAACATGAAAGGAAAGCAAAAGTCGATTTGAAACAAGATAATGTTCAGTCACTTACCGAGAAGAAGAGGAAAATGGGACATTTCGACCCAGTTACTTTTTTTATTCCTTCCGACTCAAGAAAAGCAGCGTCCAATTTCTTATTGCCATTAAGAGTGCTGGACCAAACATCATACTTGACGCATTTGTGAACATCATCTTCACTGTATGATTTGATGATGTAGAACTTAGCTTGTTCATAGTTTGTCTGAAACCCATCAAGATTATACTGATTGTCTTTCAAGGAATGCTTGGATTCTTGATGCTCACTCATGCTGCTCTGTGACCTAGGACCACAAGTCAGTTCTTCAGATTCTCTCACTTTGGGAGCATGGGGCGTTGAATAGCTTGCAAAGAGTGCTTTGTTTTGGTAGGCAAGTGATGCAAAGTTTGGGTTAGGTTGATAGCCTTTTGCAACACCCCCGGGATAGCAAGCAGCACACGACTGCAACTCAGAAAAAAAAACGTAGATAAACATGGGTACACCGAATAGTAACCTAGCATACAAACATGGAAATTCTAAAAATGAAAGTGCGGTGTCCAGGGATAGCTGGATTTGTGCTTTTTAACAGGTTATATCATTAGTATTACGGTTATTCAAGTCCTCGGCTCTCAATAATTAGTTCCAAATGTTTATATAAATAGATTCAGCTTCTGACTATTTAACCAAATAATCAGTTCCATATCATCTGCAGCAAAACTAGCTTTTCAACGGCACTTATGCACCCGTCTTTTTAAACTAAACTGCAACTTCTATTCAAATTTAGAAACCGCCTCTAAAAAAAATCCTTTTGTCTCCATCATATCTACTACTTTCTTGAATAAATTGGTAGAACATCCAAACACCTAATTGTTAATACTGATTATCCAATATCACTTTTAAAACGTATATCCAAACATCCCCTTCCCAGTTAGAGCAATTTTTCTTTCTTAGCAAGACATCGACTCAAATATAGCCTATTTGGCGACATTTCTTTTTTTACTTGTATCATCATCAAGTGTCGTTTTAGGTATTTAACTACTAGTCAAAAACTCCTGTTAAGCCATGTGTCAAGTCAACATTGCAGTTTGGGATATACACACCTGGTTCAATGAGCAGAGATGCGGAGACTGAAGCAACTGAGAAAGATCAGAAGTTGACTGTCGTGACTGCACATCAAGAGGGTAATGTCTTTTGGAGTAAGAACCATTGGACATTGTTGAACTGTTAATACCCATAGTTGATTTAGTCGCCCGAGATGCACGACTTTGGTATTTCGGCTCACTGGTGTATGCAGAATTCCACGAGTAGCCAGACATACCTTCACCCAAGTAAGACTGCTGTAGACCATACGGGTTGTAGCCAGGCATTAAATACATAAGCGAACCATTATCCATGTACGATGCCCCAGCACGATTTTGATGGCAGGAACCATCAGGCTGACAGTAGGTTCCATCAAGTCCTGTCACACAAATTAAATTATAAACACAAGTTAAAATGGTTCATTCATAATGTGTAACAAAATGCATGCTAAAGCTATCTGAAGTGGTAAATGACACTTAAGAGCGAGAATGAAACCTAAATATTATGGGAAATTGACAGTCCCTTGGGGTCAATTAACTTTGCAAAAATCAATTTTTATTAAGCTACTAAGGATAACCTGACTACTTACGGGTCACATTAGCAGTAACGTACCAACTGCAACAAAAAAGATCATCAGCAGGCAGAAACCTAATTTTCAGAAGCTTTTACTCCAATCTCACAAGATACGACTCCTTTTTCACAACAATTCATTCTTGTTCAATTTATATGTATTTATTATTTAAATAAACGGAAACATCCAAACAACCAAATGTGTTTATCGTATTACTACAGCTACAAAATAACACAACCAAAAACACTATATTCAAACACCCCCCTAAAAATCCATGTTAACAAGGCATTTATTCCATAACATTATCTCTTTCATCATACTTCTACAGGCACGAGAAAATGATGAATGTTGGTCTCATTTAAAAAAATGTGAGTATCGCGGTCCGAAATACAAATCACATAATGTTTTAGGATTGTACAAACAATAGAAAGAGTGGCATAAAAAGTATTTGCAGCACTCATTAGGATACCAAAAGAAATGTCAAGCTAACAATTGTACTCTGAAGATTGAAAGAAAAACAAGCAAAACAAGAAGGACTTTGACCACTCTCTGTTGCTTGATTATCACGATAAGATGTAACTCGTCAATAACATCAAACAAGACACACTCTAAAAGGAAGTTATAAATGAATTGGTTGTTTTACACTGCTTATGATCATTAAAGATGAGTAGACTTTCAGAATATTATAGACTAACAGCCTGAAACTTATGTATACGAAATGAATTAGAAAATACTATGTCTAACCTGGATAATGATGATCATAAGACATAGTAGGAGGATAATAAGCACTGTGTTCGGCCAAGTTAGCAGACGTCAGTCCTGCAGCTAATGGCTGGGCTGACAATCAGGTTAAGTAGTAACATAAACTAGAACCAAACAAATATTTCATTGGCCAAAAGACATAACAATAAAAACAACCATGAACCAAAACCCAAAGTATGGGATAAACATTTAGCTGATAATCATCAAATGTCAAGTTACCAAGGTATTCACATTTAGCTGATAATCATCAAATGTCAAGTTACCAAGGTATTCACATTGTCTATGCTAAAATGATGATGGACAAAAACAAGACTAAGGGGAGTTTGGATTTTGGAACGAAATTTTAGAAGTGATCATGTGAGATGGAATAATGCAGACCAGATACTTGTACTTGCTTGTCAAATTAGGATTATTAACAAATTTACTTGTAAAACGTAAAACAGCCACTGATTAAACAGGTTTCTCAATTCTGACTGATTAGTCAAAACCACTTATTTGACTCATAAATATTAAAAATCCGTTTCACTATACCCGAACACTAGAAACTGATTTTCAAACCGCAAACAGAGATATCTCAAGTAGTTTATCAATCAAGTGAACCCTGAGAGACAAAAATATCAGCATTTTCGAACACCATAACGTATACCAACCCAGAATTGCTTATACCCATAAAACTACGAAATCAAGGATACAATTAGCAATCTTCTTGTCGCCCGGCATTATCTATCTTCAAGATATTATGATTACGACCTGCAACAGATGAATGTAATTCACATTTTAGAAAACAAAGAAACTATACCATAAGTCGTTGTCAATTACTATTTTCTTTTGACAACCAAACAAATTATACGAAAGTCGTTTTCATTCAACATTATCTATGACAAGAAGTGTTTGGCATTACATTTTGAAAATGACTAGGTGATTAATAATAACCTTAAAATAATCGTATCATATTCCCTTACTTCTAAACTAATAAGGCTGCCGATAAAATAATCAAACAATCAACCTCACTTTCACTCCATCCAAACACACAAAATAATATAAAAAATAAACTTCAATTAAAAATAAAATCATACTTTTAAAAACAACACCACCCAAGAAACAAATTCCATATTTTTATTATAGATTAAAATAAAAGATTCTTTCACCATATATCTATACTCAGTGTGTAATGTTCTTAGACTAAAATACTCTTACTCCGGAAATGTATTCTATTACTCCGTAAATATTTAATTACAATTTAAACCACTAACTTTCTTCACTCTCACCTACTCTACACGTCGCCGCTATGCGCGAGTAATCGTCTAACAAACCCATTCACTAAAAGACAAAATCCATAATCATAAACCCTAACAAAAAATACATTTATCCTAAAACAATATAATAACCCTAAAAAATATTCCACCAAATAAAAAATACAAAACTTTACAATTCCTACTTCTACTTGTCACCACATCTTTAAACAAAATACATTTCTTAAAAAATATATATATATATATATATACAAAACCCAAAAAAAAAAAAAAAAAAAAAAAAAAAGTTTTTTTAATGGTTTCTAGTAGTCACCTTAAAAAAACATAAACCAAATATTTTTTTTATAAAAATAACACTAGGGTTCGTTTGTTTGTTTGTACTATGTACGACATAAAAAAAACAAACAAAATGAAATGTTTATTTTTTAACCTGAGAAATGATCAGAGACTGGTAACGGTAACGGGGTAACGGAAAACCGCTAGTGGTTTTTAGAGAGAAGAAAAAAAAAACAAAGCGGTTTTTTGGGTATGTTGAGGCGGTGAAGGGAAGTGTGACGAAACAGAGAGTACATGAAATTAGTGTGTGAGTAAGAGGGGGGCTGTGGGGTCCACTGGGAGGGAACTTTTTATGATCCGATGGTTGGTGTTTGGTTTTTTGTCTTGAGAGGGAACTTTTTGAGACCGTTGGATGTTCTTTGGTCTTGGATAATAATGCTTACGTGTCTAAGCCTTTTTGTCTTTTTTACTTTTACTCCGTGAAAACCTCTGTATCAGAATGATAAAAAGTTCGAACGAGTCGAGCCTAAACGAGCTCGAGCCTGAACTCGAACCTAAGTTTGGGCTTACTTTAAAATGAGCTCAAGCTCGAGATTTATATATAAAAATCGATTAGGCTCTCGAGCTTAAACGAGTCTTAAAAGTATAGACATATATATGGTCTAGTACGTACTCCCTCCGTCCCATATTAAGTGTCCACAATGGAATCTTTGGATGTCCCAAATTAAGTGTCCACTTGTACCTTTCAACCAATAAGATGAGACTTTAGTGGGTAAAATTAATATTTGATTGGTGGAGAGTTTAGTTAGTGGAATCTCCTAAAACTTTGTACATTAATAAAGTGGACACTTAATATGGGACGGAGGGAGTATAACTATGTATAAACTAGCTTAAAAAAAACAAACAAGCTCGAGCCTGGTGTAATTAACGAGCCGAGTTTTATTTGAGCTCTATTTACTTTCACACGTCACATAAATTAGTCGAGCTTGAGCAGAGCTCGAGCTTATGAAAATTTTCAAGAGCCAGGCTAGAGCTCAAATATGAGGCTCGAGCTCGAGCTTTTTATATATAAATGAGTCGAGTTTAGACTTTGGCAGGCTAGGCCCTTTCCACCCCTAGTTTTTATTGGTCCTAAATTCCACAAAATGATGGTCCAAGGTTTAAGGGTGTGTTTGGATTCAGGGTTTTTGGAAAGTGGAATGGGTACGTGGTTGGTTGACGTGAAATTTACCAAAGGACGTAAGACACTTCAGGAAGTGGTTTATAAAAGAAGACACTTTTTCAGTTGATCTCATTTAGAAATAAGAAATTTATTTCGTAACCTCAAAAGGACGAGGGGCGATGCAGATGGCACCCCCCAAGAGCGACATATGACAAAATTGTCGAGGTTTTTTTTCCACTCCCGAAACCTATTTTGCAATGGTCCATGTCACGAAAACCCATGTGGGGTGCGGGACTTTAAGGGGAAGGAAATTTCATTTTTACTATTTTAATTCTACATTTTCTTTTTTATTTTTATTGTTTAAACAAACAACATATGTATGGAGAGAAGAGATTTTTAAACAACAAAAGATAATAAAATAGGATTAAGATGTAACGGTGCAAAACGGAATCAACGTAAAAGACAAACGGTGCAAAGCAAAATTAACGTAAAGGACTAACAGTGCAAAACTAGGATTAAGGTGTAACGGAACTAGGGGTGTCCATGGTACTGGAACCGTCCCGAACCGGAACCGTCCCGAAAGAACCGAGAACCGAAAATATGGAAAAAGTGGAACCAAGAACCGTCCCAAGTTCTGCGGTACGGTTCCGGTACGGTACTCGGTTCCGGTACGGGAATTTCGGTACTTTCCCACAAGAACCGAAGTGTTTAAATAATTTTTTTTTCATCGTTGATCATTCATAAAGACATGCTAATAATGCTATAAAATACAAATACACACAAAAATGCAAATACTCGTTTACTACATATTCGAGATAAGCTTACGATAGTGATTTCGAGATAAACTTACTTTCATGTTGATGAATGATGATGATCTTTGAATTGATTTTTATTATGTGTTTTTAAGTTTTAGATTGGTTATGTTACAACTTAATAATGATTAGGGTTTTTTTTCCTTAAAAGGCTATACACATTACACAATGTCCCAAATAAACCTAATAAAATTTCATATTTTCAAAGTGTTCGGTTCTTTCGGGAAAGAACCGGAACCGGACGGTTCCGACCCGAACCGTCCTGAGAACCGAAATTTTGGAATTTTAGGAACCAAGAACCGTACCATGGTTCTAATATACGGTCCAGTTCCGGTACGGTTCCTCGGTTCTTTTGGACACCCCTAAACGGAACAGAAAGGACTAACGGTGAACTCTAATTAAGATATGAAATTACATAATTTCCCTTAAGGCTTATAACCTCAAAATCCTAGAGATTTCTCCCTCATCGTTGCACGTGCCAAGAAAAATCACAGGAAGATCAAGAAGAAAAGATTTAGGGAGAAAATTGGATGATCTAGCAATAGGTTTCAAGCATTAGTGATTAGTTCTCCATATAAGGTAAGTTATGAAATAATGATTATTGATTACGGATGATTTTGGAGGTTTTAGATTAAATGATGTTTCATGATGTTCTTATGGTTAAATAATGATAGTGTAGGTGGGATAAGCATGAATGATGATCTAATCATCATCATTATGATGTTTTATGATTAATAGTTAAAATTATGTAGATGACACATTTTTAAGTATCATAACTTATCCGTTATATTTCATTTCATTTGTAGCAATGTTTATTATAAGTGGTTGTTTGTTTGACCTTATTTTTAGGTTTGTAACTTGTGTGTTTTCGGTTTATGCTACAAAAGCTCGAATTTTTCGGCTTACTTTAATCTTATGGGCTTATATAAACTTATTATGACATAACAAATATATACAAGCTCAAAAGTTAAAAAAAAAAAAAAAAAAAAAAAAAAAAAAAAGTTGCAACCAATATTTTGCCAAAATAAGTAATGTGATTACCAATGACCATGTGAAGTTTTCATGAACAAAACATATACGCAATAGTGTAGGGGTGTCCAATAATATATAAAACTAAAAAAAAAAATTGGGATATCTTTGAGGATTTGAACCTGACGTGAATCGAACACGCAACCTTCCGATCTGGAGTCGGACGCGCTACCATTGCGCCACAGATCCCTTGTTGGTATTTCCTCAGACAAAGATATTTAACCTACTATAAATCAAGAAGGTAATTAAGCATGTTCTGTGTTGTTTGACAAAATAAGTAAACTTTGCATTTGATGAAATAAAGATCAATGACATTAATAGGTATATGGATGAATATTTTGGAGCATATAACAGTATTCTATTAGAATTCGTGTACCGAGGTTTTCCCATGTTACAACTTCCATACCAATTCGGTCGATTCAGAATGGATCGGTTAAACAGAACATTGTCTTTTACATGTTGTTTAAAATGGTGTTTTACATATTGCTTTTAGATGTTGTCTACAATATCATTTACATATTGCTTTTACGACTTTTAGATGTTATCTACATTATCATTTACATATTGCTTTTACGAGCATTATCAGTTATCAGCATTATTTCTGCCAGAAATAAAAAATTGTCTTTTACATATCGACTACATGTTGTCTATATTGTCTTTTACATATTGCTCCATATTGCTTTTATGAGCATTACCCGTTATCAACATTATCTCCGTCTGAAACAAACAAAAATTTTGTATCGTCTTCTGTTTAACAGCTCGTTCCACGTACAATTCAAAAGAAGTGTTTCTAGCCAAAATTACTTCATCATCTCTTTAATGTGCTTTTAATGTTTTTTTTAACCAAATGTGTTTTTAATGTTCATCACTTGTAGTTTTGCGCAATATCAAAGGTGTAAGAAACTATGAGTATTGATATAAAATTTGCGACTAGCTAAATAGACCAACCCTAATATGAATGTGCATTCTTTTCTTTACACATCAAAGAGGGGAGAACCCGAAATCGAAATAGAGCCAGATAAAGGACATTACACAAGCAAAACATTATATTTCCGAGCCTATCTCTAAATGTGAGTTCAAAACGATCTAATAATATATATCCAATCACGACATTCTAAAATGGTTCCTCCACTTCATCTTCATCTTCATCGGGTAACATTACAGTTAGCAGAGAATACTTAACTCTAAGCGATATTTTACCCTTGTCGACTACAAGTCTAGCACCTGAGACAACCCAATACCCGGGTGACTCTTGTGGCCCCCTTGTCATCTCTGTGGTGTCCACAAACTTCAGCAGCTTGGGTGCTTGAGTCGGAGCAGGTGGGCCACCTGGGTATACAGCGGAGTTTATGTTGACCTCAGCTGGCTGAGGTGGCGGTTTTAGAGCTGCTGTGAAATGATGACTTATTAGGGTTGATATGAGTCCTGATTTCCGGGCTAATCCTGGAGACCCATCCCACTCGGGATTTTTTATAGCTAATGCACCAACTACTGTTGAGAACTTGAGTCTTAGAAAGAGGACTTTTTTAAACCCGTAATCACCAACATGTAAAGAGGCACCAGTTACGATCGATAATTCGTCTTCAGATTCAACCGGAGCGGTGCAGACATGAGAGAAGTGTTTCCACTGGACTTTCTCGTAGTATCTGCGGTCGTGAGGTTCCTCATGGGTGTTTACATTTATAGGGTCTTGTAATTCGAAGACTCTTGGGAGAGAGGAAAGGTGTTGAAGGTGGATTGCTAAGCGGTTGCTTCTTTTACCTTCTAGATAAAGCCGCAGACCCGTTACAGGTCTCTTACCCACATCAACCTATTTAAAATTTAAAACAAATGTCAATTGTGTCGCCGTTACCACATATACGTTTATACAATACTAAATTATTAGAATCAGATAATTAATCAACATGTTTAATAAAATGTGTTTAATAATAAAATGTTTAGACTTCAAAGTTGCACAGTATTCACATATTATATGTTTGAAAGTTTGTCAAGGTTTGATTTTAACGTTATGAATACATAAAGTGACTAAAAGATGATATTTTGTAAATAAAAACCATTTGTGAAATGATATATAATCTTTCAAATTAGGGTAAACTACGGGGTAAAAAAGTACTTGTAGTTAGTCATTAGATAATCATTTTTATTGCAGCCGGTATGAAAGATTATTTGACCCCAAATGCATACAAAATCTATCCAAACACCCTCTAAATTACAAGGGAAAATTACCGGACTGGTGTTGACGTAGAGCCTGGGCCCGAAAAAGCTGAACTGTAATGAGGGTGTACTTTGCTGCTTGCGTTGTGGACCAAGAGGCAAATCGCTAAACACCGGGGCCCATTGTCTCGGTAGCTGGAATTCCAAAAACTGATGGAGCTCTTCCACTGGTGGTTTATCTGTGACAATTTGACATGTTAAGAAAGAACTAGATGTAATAATCAATTTGACATGTTAAGACAGACAATCTGACATGTCAAGCCACAAAAAATATCCTTATTTTAATAAATTAAGTAATTAACGTACTAAATTTTATTTCTAAATAAGCATGTTACAACGGGTGGGCCTGTTTGGATCAGGTCAACCAACAAAATATATGTATATCTTTTCAATACTATATGATTACAAAAATGATATATAATGAAAGGGTTAAGGAGGCCCTTATATATTTAAATACAGTTAGGATTACTGTCAACCCGTTTGACTCGATTCTCTTTTATTTAAATCCTTTAGTATACCTAGTTTACATGTTACACGTTAAACTTGACCAAAATTGGCCCATTAAAGAACAAAGTGCAATAAAATGAGAAATGTTGCTCACAGCGTAAATATAGATTTATGGCATGACTCAAGTATCCACTTCCCGAAACACCATTCAGTAACGAGGTTATTGGAATGAAGGACATTGTAATGACATCAGGCTCTAATTGTACACTATGCAACCACTCGTTATGATTTAGGCTTTTGTTATCGCTCCCACCTCTTCTTTTGAAAATGCATGTAAGATCCTGCAATCAAGTGAAGAAACCAATTAATAGTTATATATAAAACACACAACATAGATCATGCCATTTAACAAAAAGAGTTTGTAAAAAGATACCTCTTTATAAGAATAAGAGCTAGAAGGGTCGGCATCTGCAAACCTTAGCCGATGCTCTCTAACATCATACTGAAACAAAAATAACAAAGAAGGGAAGTTATTAAGCAGTAAAATAAATTAACAGTTTACCTTGTCTTTAAACTAGTTTGATAATATTATACATCCATTTCACAAAACGGCTCTTACTTTTTCACAAAAATGTCCTTAGCTTGTTTATGAACTAAAGGCATCCAAATGCCATGTTTTACAACAATTTTTACTACAACTGATTGTCTGATTTCGATTATCTGATATAACATAATCACTTTTTAATTTCATTGTCCGCAGAAGAACACAAGCCAGCCACTAGTTGTATATTTTATCAATTAAAGCAATTAAGAGAACACAACCAAACCACGACAGCTAGGATAAAATAACACATATGAGTAATCAAAGACTGGTGACACTGGAAACATGTCCCACTAGGTCACTACTAAACATAATGTAGTTATGTAAACGAGGTGAAATCTCTTAAATAAAATAAAAGCAATGGTTTGATTTGCGTACTATTTTATTTGAACATGATATAAAAGAAGAAAACAAAAATGACAACTTGTCAAGATCTAAGAGCAAAGATATATAATCTCCTGAAGCTGAAAACGCCACATGAATGTCTTGTACATATGTTTCTACAGAAAATTTACTATCTCAATATGGCCTACGAAAATACCTTGTCATTTTGAGAAATGTGTTCGGAGCCGACTACATATTGTCCATCAGTGTCTAAAAATCTTTTGTCTGCCATTGCCTTCAACTTATTTTGTACATCAGCAGGCTGCAGGGATGATGCATGCTGCTGTTTCATATATATTACGTCTTTTCCGCCCATCTTTACACCCACGATTACATGAGTACCATATTTTTCAATAAACCTAAACAGAATAAACAGAACAATAAGTTTTAAGCATATATTTGTCACAGTTTTTTTCACACCCTATACCGCCTATCTCACAAATGCCTCCAGCGAGGCTTGAACCCTCTAATTTCTATTAGTGTTTTAAGGTGGCAATTCAAACCAATTTGAAATATGGTCAATTAAAGTGTGTATTAACTGATAACAGGTCAAATACAGAAAAGTAGCCAATAATGAAACATGTCAAATGGGTCAAATAGTGTGAAACCTCACCTTGCTAATAAAGCAGGCTCCCATGAGGATGGAACAGCTTTCTTGACATGATCACAGAGTACCATCTGAGATTTTTCTAACGCTACAGTGTACAACGAGATGAAAACACCATCAAATGCAAGTGTTTTAGTATTTGATGCATCTTTTTGCCAACTTCCTGAAAATTCAAACATGGCATTAAAGAGGCCTGAAGGAATTTTTCCTGTTAATGATATTTCCTGGTTGAACTGCTCCGACATCTGCACAGACAAAAATTCTGAAACTTATTTTCATTGATTATATACGACCATTGTACTTGCAAGATAAACCATGGACTTAAGAAGCAACAACATGCCATCAGACACAAATAATAATTTTGGGAATGAAAAATTAAAAATAGGTCTAAATAAGGTAACAGGCAGTGGTTGCTCCAGAATGACTCACTTTTAAGAGGTATTTTCTCTCACAAAGACAGCAAAATCTAAGCCTAGATCAATAATACAAGGATACATACTACATCATACCAGGGTACGGAGGGGAAAATACAATGTGATACTGAGGTATTTTGTAAGTTACAGGGATTAGGGACACTACTCAATTTACGAAAGGCCATGTCATAAAGTTTTAATTGTTTCTTATAAAATATATAAACAAAAATGACAACCAGAGTGATATACCAACTATTTATTATATTATGGGTCAACATTATACGTTATTTTGTTGTCAACATCAGATTAAAATATATACACATGACAAAAGACTTCATCTTCTTCACGTTCCACATTTTACCATAAATAAGGGGGTGTTTAGCATTGCTCTGTTGAAAATGGTTATCTGATTATAGCATTTTCAAGTTTCAGATAGTCAGTTTTTAGCATTTATACTGAAACTGATTCTGATTATAATCGGTGTCTGATACTCAGTTTACGAGTAGCTGCCACAAAACTGATTCTAATAAACTGATTACTTAAGGTCATTCTAATGTAAATAATCTGTTTTTATTCAAACACATAAAAAGCTAATTATTTAAACATCTGACTGCCGATATTGATAAATTTATATCAAACAATCACTTTCAAACCCAAATGCCAAACCCAGCTTAAATTAAATATTCATTATGTCTAAACCAATCAAAACAAAGAAAAACTACATACTGTACACAATAATTATGTACAGCACCTATAGAAACAAAAAAAAAAATCCACATTTATATCCCCTTTAGCTCCCCACCTAATCATGCAAACCAAACATAGCAAATAAAACAAATATATAACAACCAAAACAAAACAAAGAAACCCCACATTCATGAAAACAAACTACATTACCACATGCATAACATATCACCATCATTTCAACAATAAATTTGATACATTTAATAAATAAGAGGGTGTTAGGAATTGCTTCTTACTGCTTATGTTTCTGCTTATAAATAAGCACCTATAAGCTTTATACTAACAAGCACTTCAATAGATATTGCTTATATTGTAAGAAAATGCAATAAGAGCAAAAAATGTTTACTTTTAAGAAGTTCCAATCTAATAAATTTATCATGCGGTTAGATATGATGGCAAAAAACTAATTCTGGTTTCGAACCACTTAGTAATAACCATGTCCCAACTCGTTATTGAAAATGCCCAAAAATAAACAGAAACATTTGGATGACGCAAACACTGCAAACTCCTTACCTGCTTAAAAATAAGTAGCAGCTAAGCAGAAAAATAAAAACACATCCCAAACACCCCGTAAAATATTTAAAACGAACAAACCAAAAATTAGCACATGCATCACATTTAACCATTGATTTAACATAACAAAAAAAAGTTTACCCTTTTCCCAAATAGCACAAAACATCATAATTACATAAAAAATAGCACAAAACATCATAATTACATAAAACTAAAAAACAGTAAAAAAAACAAATTAGCACATGCATAGCATTTCACCAACAATCCAATAAACAAATACTATGTAAATTTTCCTAAATAACAACTCAAACATCATAATTACATAAAATTAAAAACAGAAAAACAATCAAATTAGCACATGCATAAAATTTTACCATCAACTCAAAAACAAAAAGTTACCCTCTTTCCTAAATAACACAAACACTGAATAAAAACAATCCAATCATCATAATTACATAAAAACTAAAAAAATTCACCATCAAATCAAAAAACAAAACTTTACCCTTTTCCCTAAATAACACAATAATAAGTACAAACATCACAAATACAGAAATCAACTTAGCACATGCATAAAACCTCACCATCAAATCAAGAAACAAAAAGTTACCCTTTTTCCTGAATAACACAAACATCATAACTACAACAAAATTTTTTATTAAAAAACACAAAAACATTAAAATTTATAAAATTTATAAAACCATACCTGTTGAAAAGAAAGAACATCAGACCTAAACCTAGTCCTTTCACCTTTATCACACTTGATACTTTTACTAACATTACTAATCAACAATCCACCTGGCAGAACAATATCTCTTCCACCACCTTCATCTCCATCATCATTACTATTATTATCAATCAACAAGCTTTTTCTATACTTTAATCTTAGATCTAATGATATGTCATACCCACATCCTATTGACTCTATTGCCACTTTTGCTGCTTCATTTGCTGGCAGCTTCAAAGCCATTTTTTTTTTTTTTTTTTTTTTGGTCTTTTTTTAAATTGCGAGTTGCATTGTGAAATTGAGGTGATTTTGGAAGTGGGTTTGTGAGGGTTTGGTGAATTGATGGAGATTTAGTGGGTTTTGTGTGTGTGAGATCTGTGTGTGTGTGTGATTGGGGATTTTGGGTGGTGAGGAATAGGAAAAGTGGAGGGGTGAGGTTGGTTGACTAAAGTTGAAAGTGGAAAGTGAGTTTGACCAGCTTTAGTTTTGGAGTATTAAAAGGTGGTAATGAAGAATAAAGACATGAGTGACTAGAGATGATTTGAATATTGATTAGTGTGGGTCATATAGTAATTAAGTAGTGACCAATTACCCGGGGTAACAGTAAAGCTATAGCCTTTTAAAAATATTTTTGATTTTCATAAAGGGGTTGGCACCCACTCTCAACCAATCCCCTTATGCTATATCATTCACATCACTCACTCATCATTCACCCTTATTTTTGTTGGCATCCGTTCACTCACTCATCACTCACTTCTGTTTATGCCTCCAACGGTCAAAAAGTACTTTGCAACGTTCGAAAAAAATTTTCTTCCCGTGCATGAAACTTTCACCCACAAGACGGATCCCGTGCGTGATGAGGGGGACCGAAGCGGTATTCCCGCGCCACACCGATCCCTTGCCGTGTCCACTGCCAACCCGTTCATTTGATATTTTTCAATCAATTCACAACAAATAAAGTAGTTTGTTTGCAAAATGTGTTTGAAAAAATTATAATTTTTCATAAAAATTATAATGTAACCTTAAAGAATTGTAATGTAAATAAATTGTAATTTATCAAAAAAATGTAATTGGAATATTAATGAATTGTAATATACAGATATTCTAATTAATAACAATAATAATAATAATAATAATAATAATAATAATAATAACAGCAATAAACTATTTAATAATAATAATAATGATAACAATAATAATAATAATAATAATAATAATAATATTTAGTAATAATAATAGTAATAAAAGTTAAATTTGTTAAAATATAAATTTTTATTATTATTGTAATAATAAATTATCCAATAAGAATAATAATAATTAATAATATTAATAATAATAATAGTATAATAAAAAGTTAAATTTAATAAACAAATAAATAATCATTAATATAAATAAAACATTCAATAATAATAATAATAATAATAATAATAATAATAATAATAAACTATTTAGTAATAAAAATAATACTCCCTCCGTCCCAAAATTTATGTTCATTTTTTGACATTCATTCGTCCCAAAATTTAAGTTCATTTTTTGACATTCATTTTGCAACTTTGACCTTAGTTACATATTTTCATGTTATATAATACTTGATGAAATGTATAACAATGAAAATACATTTAAAACATAATCCACTTATATATTCTGCATTATGTATTATATAACACGAAAAAAAAAATTAAGCTCAAAGTTGCAAAAGGAAAATCAAATGGATTTAAATTTTGGGACAGATGTAATAATAATAATAATAATAATAATAATAATAATAATAATAATAATAATAATAATAATAATAATAATAATAATAATAATAATAATAATAATAATAAATACGGATGCTTTAAAGTAAAAATATTGAATTATAATGTAATTTCAAACTTTCTATCTAACTTCCTATTTAATCTGAATTCCTTCACCTGATGTATTGAAGTGACTGAATTAAAATTATAACGGAAATCAAACAACATACATAATGTAATATGAATTATAATTCCTTCAAATTTGCAAACCAAACATGCTACGTTATGTTATCAGAATATAATTAAATCTAATTACGTCAGATCACAACGAAACAATTACATCCAATCTTTTTTGCAATGGTTATATGTATCTTTTTTTTTTCTTTTTTTTTTTTTTTTTATTTTAAGAAAGAAAGGTTAAAGGAGTGTTAGGGATTGCTTACTTTTCATGTTTTTCTTTTTATTTGTTTATTGTTGTAAAAGAAGTAGTTTTGCATTTTTTTTTTTTTTTTTTAATTTTTGAAATTTTTAATGTAGTAATGATTATATGTATAACCATTGATGTAACATAAACTTTTAGCTTTTATTTCTAACAGCTTCTTTACTTAACATTATTTCTTTTATTATAAACCTTAAATTCTTGATTTTATATAGAAAAATGATTTATGTGCCTAAAGATATGCTTAAATATAATATTACGATATGTGATATAATCAAAAATGAGGATAAAGAGAGAAAATTTGGAAAACATGTGTCAATTGATAAGATGGTTTTCTTGTTATAAATTCTACTTGAATTTGGTTTTATTGGTTTTAATCGAAACAAAAAAATCTGTTGTTTGGTTTAATTTTATTTGTCTTAAAATTGGTTTGGTTTGGTTTGGTTTGGTTTATGTTTTGCCATTTTGAATTTTCAAACCGATGAACCTGAATTGTACGACCTCAAAACCCATGTTAATGAATTTATAAACTTTGCCATCACTTGTCTTCTACAACTAATTATTACATTGTTGATGTTTGGTAGGGGTGTTCATCGGCTCGGTTCTCGAGTTTTGAAGTCGCACAGTTCAGGTTTATTAGTTTGAAGAGTAAATTGCAAGAATCGTCCCTGTGGTTTGCCCAAATTGCAGATTTCGTCCCTGAGTTTTCGAAAGTGCATGC
This sequence comes from Artemisia annua, assembly GCA_014162995.1. NCBI lineage: Eukaryota > Viridiplantae > Streptophyta > Magnoliopsida > Asterales > Asteraceae > Artemisia > Artemisia annua. The sequence goes on along the minus strand of LBNU01006455.1, from coordinate 77,711 downwards.
GGCCTCCCTGTAAGGAGTTTTTGGTTCCGTTTTGGTCCCTCATGGACTAAACTTGCAATTTTGAGCAAACCACAAGAACTAAACTTGCAATTTTGAGCAAACAACAAGGACCAAAACGGAACCAAAAACTCCCCACAGGGAGGCCGCCTGCACTTTCGAAAACTCAGGGACGAAATCTGCAATTGGGGCAAACCACAGGGACGATTCTTGCAATTTACTCTAGTTTGAATTTCAAAATGGCAAAACCAAACACCAAATTAGATATGGGTTTATTTTGACTAAAACGAAGAAAACCAAATTCAAGTAGACTTTATAACAAATCTACAAAATAATTAATAAACACTTCAACTCACATCCAAAAACTAGAAGTTAACTCAAGCATTTAAAAATACATTAGAAAGCTTGATTCTATGATTGCTTAGTTTAAAATATATTTTAGGATTTTAGAATTGTTAGTTAGAAAGATAGGATATAAACTATATAGATATAATTTAATGTTTTTAGTTAGATATAGATGTTTGAGTTTATCAATTCGGTTTGGTTAGATTTTTTAGTTTTGTCAAACCATAAATTAAACCAAACACTGATTAAATACTTCGAATCGGTTTCAATCGAAACCATACAGCAATTAAACTAAACACTTAACACCCTTAATGTAGGATATCCAAATACTAAATGATATTTTACTTCATATAAAAGAAGCGACATTCGTTATTATATATCCAATTTTTTACTTGAAAAGATGTTGTCATTCTTGTGCGCTTAAAAGTGAAAAAGAGACATGTAACTATTCTTACTCATCATTAGGGAATGTCATTGAACGAACTTTTAAGTTTTGAACGTTAGATTCGCGACACTAAAAAATACACATGTCAACTACACCTACGAGACACAAGTGTATATCATGATAGCATATATGGCAAACCACTATTACATTAGAAAGAATGCTATTTTGATGAAGCATTTAACAAGACAGATCAAGAATCTTACAATCTAACTTTGGATACTAAAGTGCATGCAAACACATATAAAAGAAGACATACAACACATGGTATGATAGATAGCCTATGTATGAAGGAAACAAAAGATGGTGACAGCACAAGCAAAGCAAAATTTTAAGTACTTATTTCTAAGAAGCAAAGCACAAGCAGCCGAAATAACATTATATGTGAACATGGTTTTAAAAGGCGCGCAAAAGTCTCGCAAAGGCGTGAGGCTTGGTCATGCCGCCTTATGTCACGTCTTTTTGTAAACTCGATATATATGAAATATAATATAAATATATAAATATTTTCATATTTTGTGCCGCATTATATCACGCTTTATAAACGCAAAAGCTTCGTCTTGACCGCTAAAGCGTGAAGCTTGGTCATGCCTAACGCTATTTATAACCTTTTGAAACACAATGTTTTAGAGTAGTTTTTTAATGAAAATGTTCGTGCATACTTAAAAATAAATTCAAAAAATACTTATTTTTTTGACCGTCTTGCAGGTTCTAAAATACCATATCAAAATTTTTTGGCGGAAACATTCTGGTACGAAAAGAAACAAGTGTAAAAGTGACAAACCCGGCTGGCTGGAATTGTTTCTCCGGGTCGACCCGGTTGACCCGGCCGGGTTTCAAAAGAACATGGCATTTTGAGCTTATATAGGCTCAACTCGAGTTATTGTCGAGCTTTTCGAGCGGAAACATTCTGGTATGAAAAGAAACAAGTGAAAAAGTGACAAACCCGGCTGCTGGAATTCTTTGTCTGGGTCGAGCCAGGTCGTTGCTAAAAAACCGGTTGACCTGGCCGGGTTTCAATAGAACATGGCATTTTCAAGTTTTTTTCGAGCTTAAATAGGCTCGACTCAAGTTATTGTCTAGCTTTTTGGTTGCTAACCAACTTAGAACTCTATTTCATCATCCCGGGGTTTTGGTTACTATCCGGAGGATATCGTCAGGTTAATCACTCGGGCTGAATCAGTCAATATTAGTCCAAAGGCAAAGATTTCTTTTTATGTGGTTGTTCAAACAGCCATTTGGATTATTTGGACGTACCGAAATAGATTGTGCTTCGATCTCAAGCCACAGCGCAAAGATAAAGATACTCTCGGGGAAAAAAATTAGGATCTATATTGCTGTTCAAAAAGAAGTACCGAAACCTGACTCATCTTTTACGGTTATTCATTTTACACACACATAAAACTAAAGATGTCAGAATAGTATTTGAATGTATGCACTTTTAAGGTCCGATTGCTTGACATACTTGGCGCGCTGGTATATCTTCATGGCAGAGATCTACAAGCGCATAACGGAGTGTCGGGCCTTCCATATATTGCAGATCATGTGTCCCTGGCAACTCTGTTTCTTGCTTGGATGCTGCATTTTAATCAGCCTTGTGGTTTGCTTTGGATATTCAGTGACCACTTTATTTCCCAAAATCAATATATATACTTGTTTTTGCCGAAAACAAAAAAACTAGGAACTGATTTCATTACTCTTCCATTTACCTTGTTTAGCTTGGTTCAGCAAGACATAATATGTATTTAACACCTCAAATCTACCAACTAAAAGGGCTAGTTTCATGTATAACCAAAACACAAAAAGCAAGCAATCCAACAGCCATTGCATCCACATTCGAAACAAGTATATGTTCACGCAGACTTGCAGAGATCATTTACATACTACATTGTACTTCATTTCTATTTACACCTGCAGAAGAGTCCAATCATTTTTGCATAACACCATTCGTTTACATATAACAAGCGAGGAGAGGAAAATGTCTGGATTCTTTATAAAACCTTTTTGTTCTTGATTCAACATCCACCAGTAGAATCCCACTTGGAAACATCGCTGTTTTGATGTGGACTTGGAGCCAACGGACTTCCTGGAGGGCTTTCTCGATCAAGCCTGTTATTCCCATAGTACTCATCATAAGCTGAACCTCTTTGGTAAAGCATATGCCCACCCCTACTTTGTCTAGTTTGTGCATGTTGGCTATGTTCCATTGGGTGCCTATGGTATTCAAGTAGTCCAGGAGACCTTACTCGCATAAGATGGTCAGTAGTACCAGAACTCTGGTGAGGGTAAGGTAATGGTAGTGGCCTGGGAGATGACTGTGAATGCTGCTGCGGGTAAGGATAGTAGATGTACTGGGGTTGTGGTTGTGGTTGGTGGTGATAATAGTATTGCTGGTTGGTTAAGATTGGCGTTGGGTTTCTAAGATTCGTCTGTGATGTGGCACCAAGATTGAACAAATTAGGCGAACTACGAGCTCTCGTCATTGTATTAAAATTGCGAAAGCCACTGATTTCAGGGTTTATAACATCGGGACCGACAGTTGGAATGGTTGTTTCGGGTGGTGTTCCAGGTGAAGAACAAGCAGAGGAAATACTGAAACTTGTTTGGCTAGTGTTCAATGTGGGTGGTTTGAAGTTGCTTTTATATGTTGGTGCTGGTTGCATGATAATGCCATTGATGGTATTGATGTACTGCAGCTCATGATAGCCGCGGTCAGTTGATCGCATATGGCTTTTGATAATGATTGGTTTAGAAGGGAAAAGGAAGGTTTGGAGCCTTTGTGTTCCCATGAGCTCGTGGCGATCACATTCCTCAAACAAGTGGGGAAGATCTTCGTCTGATTTTACACTAATTAATGAATCAAGGTCCAAAGGCGTCAACTCGTACTTAAGGGTCACATCACCATCTGTTAGCCTGCTGCTAAGCTTCTTCATAAGATCTACAAGAATTTTTAGAAAACTATTAAGAACATCCAAATAGAACTATAAGAATTTCTGAATGTTACTTTATAAGCTGAAAAGTCTATGTAACTAAGACGAACACCAGCAAATCTCAGTAAGTAACACAGCTTACATGTCCTCACAACTGCATGAAACTAATGACACGGGAAAATAGCTAACTGAGACTGTCTCATCAGATGTACATAACAGGACATAAGTAAGCTATTTTCATATTTAGTAACATCTGCCTGAAGTACCAAAATTTCCCTTCAATGCAACAACCGAATATGATGTCATTATTATTATTTTGGTAGCTTATAGTTTGAAGTAAGGGATGACTTAAAGTTGTTGTTTGGTTTATTCTATTCGAAATCAAAATGATCACATGAAATCATTCACTCGATTTGGAATACATTATATAAAGTACAGAGATCTTTCAAATACTGTGACTCCAAAACAACTGTATAAACACGCAATCTATCTTGTTATAAGTGCTACTGCTAAAAGAAGCCTCACAAGTCACCACAAGGTAAACCGGTAGACGGTAGTGGAACTAATTAATCAACCCTCGGTCAATTAGTTAACAAAAACATAATTTTTGAGAATAATTTTTGCTTCTTCATTCGTATAAACAATAGTCTTAATATAAATCAAGCCTATATTCTCACAAGATCAATCGAGCGTCTCAATTCTATGGTTTTCCAGATTCAAGTACGCAATATAGGAAATGCAGGATAATAACCTGAACCTGAATCTTTAAAATGGTTCAAATTTACTAGATTTTCATTTTCCATGGGTCGAAATTAGCAGTTGACATCACACAATCTTTAGAGGTTTATTACCCAAAATGTTTCAGTCTTCTATATGGTTTTTCACTAATGGGTTACAAAAATGAACTATCGAAAGAAAACTTCCATAACCAATATGCAAGGTATAATAGTGTCGTTTAGACGAAACCCAAGTTTCTGATCGAGTTTCATTTCCATGCATATCCTAAACCCATCCCTAACAGCCAAACATATTTTCATGTAATTCATTCTTATTCAAGCCCCATTAACCAAACATCCCCTAATTTTCACAAAAAACTGGCCATCCTTCACAAAATGATTTACGTACACACAATAATCATATAACGAAATCGACCCGTAATATCACAAATTCCATCATTATCCTTCACATCCATTAACAGATCATTATATCTTATATATCACGTAAAAACAACCAATCCAAACAACTAACACGTCACCAAAAACCCTAATTAACACCATAACAATAAATAACATGCATGCATGATAGTAATATATATCATCGTTAAATAACAACATACCATTAAACGTAATATCACGATGAACCGAAATGACACGAGTCTCGCCACCCACGTACTTAAGAGACCCGTCAGCAGGACGAGGAAGAATCTTGCCACCATGGCTGCAAAGAAACTTGATCTTGGAGGTTCTTGGTGATCCAGTAGCAGAATCGGGTGTGGAACTCGACGTCGACGTCGATTCAACGTCACCTGACTTCGTTGACATGTTGTTGTTGTTCTTGTTGTTGGATGTATGTATGTAATGGTGTCAACGTAACGTATAACGTGTTGTATATAAATGCAGGAATCAGGGATGTATGAATGTAGGTATGTGTATCTGATACGTTATGGAGTTAATATGAAGGGAATTAATAAAGGGAGTATTGTTTATGATGATAACGTATATATGTTTTCAAGATTTAATTTTTTGGGGGTGTAAAGAATCACCCATTCTTTCATGCATTTTTATTTTTATAGAAGAAAATAAAGAGATAAATTTCAATAATTTTTTTGGATGTTAGATATTTAAAAAGTTAATAAGGGCGTGTTTGGATGGAAGGTTTTGGGCTGAAGGGAATCGGTGTGGATATATCGGGTAAGGGTTTGATATATAGATGGTACCCATAAATGGGGTTTTTATAGCATTAATTTAGGGTGCGTTTGGTACGCAAAAGGCTTTGAAATCAGATTTAATTTGGATTTGGTGTTGGTTAGATTAAAAGTGGAATAACAAATAAAAAAAATGATAACTTAAAATATTATGTTGTTTTAATAAGAAACATGAATCATATTTAATTGTTTATATAGTTTTAACTCACATGAGTAAATAAATATTATAAAATAAATAGTGGTGGTAACTTTGGAGAGAGAGTCGGTGCTCAAATTTGTCAGGCAAATGGGACAAGTGACCAAATTGTAGTGGAATGAATTTGTGGGTTTAGATTCATTGACTGTAATTACAAAAACAAACAAAACGATTCTTTCTATAAAATGATTTCATTCCTTAAATCAAAAAGCATATACCAAACGGGCCCTTACTTCTTTAATGTCGGCACCATTGAATTTTTATTTATTTATGCGCAATTTTAATAAGATTATTAAAATCAAGTTTTTGAATTGGTTAGTAAAAGTCAAAATTGGTTTTAATTTTGTCAAAACTATCTAAATTTCATTAAAAAAATGTATAAAAATACATGTGTCAATTCAGTATTAAAGAAAACTAGAAAAATGATGGGGGTCATTAATAAACTTTAATTGTTAAATTTAAATAAATAGAGTATTTAAATAAACTTATCAGTTTTCATGTTTTGTAGGTTTATGTAGAAAACGCAAGATCACGGATAAAGAAAGCTTAAGGAATGAAGCATGTTGGAAGTTACTCGTTTTGTATTACTAGGCAAGTAGTGAACTTAGGCTATGTTTGGCAAAAGTAGCTGTGAGCAGTAGCTGTGAGCTGTAAGCAGTAGTTGTAAGCTCACTGCTCACCGCTCACAGCTTCATAAAGAAGCAGTGAAAAAATGAGCTTTCCTAAAAAATAGCAAAGCTCACAGCTCTCATGCCAAACGAATACTAAATATCAAAAAGCTCATTGCTCACCGCTCATCGCCCCAAAATGCTACAAAAAGCTTTGCGCCAAACATAGCCTTAGTACCATGGTAGAACAAGTTAAACTCCCCCAAGTATTTGTAAATGTTGTATTTTGGTACTTATACGTAGGGCTGAGCACCGAAGGTGTGGAAACTAGAAGGGGGGTTGAATAGTTTACCGGTTTTTACTTTTGTTTACTTTTTAGAAACTTAACGTGTAATCAATCGATATATACTAATATGCAATAAGTAAAGAAGAGTTAAGAACAATCAAACCACAACACAATAGTTTATCGTGGTTCGGTCTACAAGGACTCTTTCTCCTTGCCCTACTCCACGCCCCGAGTATCCAACTCGAGAGTTATTCTCACTAGTCAACAAGCTCCTTTAACACCGGTGGAGAAACCTTACACGTCGCTTACACAATCTTTTCCGACACAAAGCTAAATGTCGAGTTCTTTTACAAGGGCACAACCACTCCCGTTTCACTATGTATTTTGAGGACTAAAATACTAACCGATCACTCTATAATGAATACACTCAATGAAACAATTATAACAACATTAGTATACACACTTTGTACACTAAACAAGTATTCCAACTTTGCGTTGAGACTTGAATGAATTTGTGATCTTCTTGCTACAAAAGAATCTCACAAGAATGAAGTATGAATATGTTAGATGTAAGTATAGAGAGTATATGCAAGAATATGTATTTGAAGTGATGAAAGAATGAGCTTGAAATGGCTTGCTATTTATAGGAAAACAAAGTCAGAAGGCCACGGATCGGACGGAACCAAACGAATGGTTCCGTCCTTGTTGACGATTGGATCCGTGGATTCCTGACAACATATCTTCCATAAAATCTTACAAATCTAACCAAAGATCATACCATATCTTCCATGGATTCATTGAGTGTAAATCTAACTCAAATCTTCAGCATATCTCAATAAGATCAAGCTACATTACAAGAATCATGATGCTATGAATGATGTAATAAAAGATTTCTAAATATGATTAAAAACATATTAACTAGAAGGAACTAGGACAAGTTAGTTAAAGGTTATGTTTATGTCTAAACAAAATGTGTAAAATACTTAAACTCATGTTTATAGCTTGTTGCTAAACTTCACCTTGTATTTTGTCGTTAACAAAACACGGTAAAGATCGTAAAATATAAATAACGTTTTTAGGACGATATTTGTATTAACAGAGTTATATGGTGCTGAGTATTTGCGAAAGCCCACATATTCTGACCTTGAAATATTATATGCTCATCACGAGCATAAGCATGGGTTTCCTGGGATGATGGGAAGCATTGATTGTACAAGTTGGGAGTGGGAGAATTGCCCCAATGGTTTGAGAGGTCAATATGCTAGAGGTGATCATGGTCCACATCCATTCATTTTATTGGAGGCGGTCGCCTCCCAAGATTTATGGATTTGGCATGCGTTCTTTAGTATCTCTGGTGCAAATAACGACATAAATGTTTTACGTCGTTCACCTGTCTTCCATGATATCAGATCTGGGAGAGCATCAGACCTTGAATTCGAAGCTAACGATGTACAATATAAAAGGGGATATTATCTTACTGACGGGATATATCAACAATGGTCCGTTCTTATTAAGTCCATTTCAAATCCTCCCATGGATGATCATAAAAGAATAGTGTACAAGAGGAAGCACGAAGCAGCAAGGAAAGATGTGGAACGGGCTTTTGGTGTGTTGAAGAGGAAGTGGAAAATGCTTAAAGTTCCGGCTCGAGGGTTTTTTTAAAATGATCTCCGAGATATTATATATACATGTATCATATTACATAATATGATCATTCAACACGACCAACGGGCGATATGTCCTACATGGTTCGAAGAGGAGGTCCACTAACCACACGATCCCTTAAATACATTTGAAGAATCTTTAGCAATTTCTCAGGAGCTCGAGAACGCAGCAACTCATATAAACTTAAAATCTGATTTGGTCGAGCACATTTGGAGAAATCGTAGACATCGTCGTCTCCCTCATGACAATGAAGACGAAGATGAGGACGAAGACGATGAAGAATTTATGTGATGTTTAGTAATGTTTACGTTTAATTTAGTATTGTAATGTTTTAATTCCGTATCGTTTCGTTTATGTAATGTTTACGTTTTATTAATAAAATTTGTGTTTGTGTTAAAAATGGTTTAAAAAAAATGATGCAATATGGGTTGCCACTATGATGAAAGAGGTGAATATGGGTTGAGGAGAGAGAAAGCTGAGGTGGCAGCCGGAAAGATGATGTTATATGGGTCACCACTGTCACTAGCCTAATAATAAAGCAAGCATAAGTAATGATTACCTTTCGCATTTCTCACCCTCTAATACATCCAACCAAGCATGCTCTTAATGAATTGGGTTGTATATGGGTTAAGTGTTTTTAATGTTTTAAAAAAAAAAAAAAAAAAAAAAAAAATTATTAGTTAAGTTTTTATTATTTTTTTGTAAACTTTTTTATAAAAAAATTTATTATATTTTTTTTTGAATAAAATGAATTTAGTTTATTTGAAAATTTGAATAAAAAAATAAAGTTGTAAGTGGTGGGCTCCAAATGAGTAAGTTGAGGTTAATTGTTAGTGATGGGGGTTAGTTGTGGAGGTTTGTTAAAATGATGTGGCACACCGTGAGCTCTACTTCACTTGGTCACTACACATAGTGATCTTATGCAGTTCTCTCACTTCTTTTACTTAGAGGTGCAAATTTTCCGGTTTTAACCGGCTTTCGGTTTTTAGAAAACCGGTTTTCAAAAAACCGGTTTTTCTAAAACCAGTTTCGGTTCGGTTCGGTTTTTTCGGAGTCGGTTTTTTTCGGTTATAAATGTACGGAATCGGTTTTCTTCGGTTATAAATTTTCGGAATCGGTTTTTTTATCGGTTTTTTACCGGTTCGGTTTTTTCGGTTATAAATGTTCGGATTCGGATTTTTTTCGGTTATTTACCGGGTTCGTTTTTTTCGAAATTTTACTTCGAACGTTTTTTCTTTCTCGGTTATAACTTGTTAATTATCAAACATATAATTAAACAATATACTCATAACTTTTATTTAAACAATACAATTATACAATCATAATTTTTATTTAAACAATACAATTATACAACTAAAAAAAAACAATCATAACTTTTATTTAAACAATACAATCATAAAAACATATAAATACTAATACATTTTGCGAGCTTCGGCATGGCCATCACCCGAAAACATATTAGTGTAATCAAGTATATCGAGAACACTTTGCTATAAAAATTCCCACATTTCTTGCAACGCGCCTTTACGTTACCATTATAGCGAATTAGCGATTTTAGAGCGTTTTTAAGAGATTAGAGAAAGAAATGAGATTTTTTTTGATGTGTTTTCAACCCCAACTCATTACCTCTATTTATAGTTGCTTAAAACTCTCAAAAACCCTCAAAAAATTCAAAAAAAACGGCTAGCATGCATTTTGACCGTTGGCCTCGGTAAACTTAAAAAAACCGAAAAAAACCGGTTTAAACCGGTTATAACGGCTATATATATATATATTTTTTTAAACGGCTAGATTTTGAAATAAAACCGGTTAAAACCGGTTTTTTTTAACCGAAATTTTTTTTTTTAATATTTAAAAAATAATAATAAAAATAAATAAATAAAACCGGTTAAAACCGGTTTTTTTTAAAAACCGGGTAAAACCGGGTTTGAAACCGGTAAAAAACCGGTATGGGGTAAAAACCCAAAACCGGTCTAACCGGTTCGGTTTTACAAAACCGGTCCGGTTTTTTAAAAACCGGGTTTTTAGAAAACCGGTTGCGGTTTTTTTTTCGGTTTAAAAAAAAACCAGTTTCAAACTTGCACCTCTACTTTTACTCTTAATTTTCGGAAGTGGGGTATCTTGTACTTGCATGTATCTTTTGCATATTTTTTTTAGGGCACGTATGGTTTATACCTTTTGGATTCAGGGAATTGTTTTATTTCAAGATTTAAGTGTTTGGTTCAAGCTTTTAGAAATTCATGAGGGCCCAAGATTGATAGATTGATATCTAGCATATATGATATCTTTTGTAAATAAAACATATAATGAGTCGCACATTAATATCTTCACTCACGATATATACATAAATTAATTATTAAAAAATAAAACTACCACACTTTCCTTCTAAAAAATTATTTATCATCTAATAAAATAAACTTTTTAGTAAATCTTAATTTTTTCTCGTACCTCATTTTATTTCATTCTAAACCGAATCCAAATCCGATTCCAAATCATTTTACAAACCAAACAGGCCCTTAATCTTATTACTATTATCATTACATCCGGACTCAATCAATTGTGATTTTTATTAACTTGTTATTTGGAGGCGGTTTTAAGAAGAAAAGAAAGATATAGGGACTATTTCATTTTATGTTCTAATGATGCAATTAGACCTGCAATTAGAAGTCTATAATTGACAACAATAACAAGCTTTCGCGTTTTGTTGAATACCCATTTGTCCCCATTCTTGTTTTAAACACAATGGAGAAACTATTAAGACGACAGTTTATTCTTGCAATATTAAATGAAATGTGATGGTTTGTTTTGACAGTTTGATCATCAAAATAGATAGGCCAGGGAGACTTAGGATCAAATGAGAAGAAACTTTAAAATGAGAAGGATGAGAAATACCTATAAATACACATTAGAGATACGTCGACTTGATTTAGATGCGTCCCTAATCTTTTAGATGCACCATAATATATTTTCTAGCTAAAAATTAGATGCGTATACATTTATTAGACGCATTTCATCAAGTTAAACGAATCCTATGTATTTTTCGTCCTCTGCGGGTCAAATTTGTTGTTAGTACTACTATGCATTGTTTTCACTTCAAAATCACTTTCGAAACTAAGTGAAATGCATATAAATGAATAGAGACGCATCTAATTCAAGTCGATGCATCTCAAATATGTGGTTATAGTTATTTCTCATTCTTCTTATTTTTAGTTTTCTTCTCACTGGATCCTTACCCAGGCCAGGGATACTTAACTTTATTGAATAAGGTTAAGTAGGTAAGTCCAAAAATATACATGATAATTTCTCATATTTTCACATCTAGAGAATTTACTTCGTAAAATACCATTATCAGTATCAAAAATTTTGAATTTGTTATGCTATTAGAAATTTTGTCACATTTTTTTATTTTGTAAAATACCATTATCAGTATCAAAAATTGTTTCGTATTCCTATTCCGATAGACAACGTAATTTAAATATAGCAAAAATCTTAACGAAAATAACTATTGTTTTTAAAACCTTTTAGAATATGCATCTTATATTTTGAAACACGTTTCTGATATGACAAATCCATTGTTTACACTTTCACCACACCAAAGTTTTAAAAGTCACACTCCTAAGCTTTATTTCTTCGCGATTTCAACACATCTATGTTTGGAGAGTTTTTAAAAAAACTCGTATTTATTTTTTTTGCCTTGAATTATCAATTGACCAATGAAAAGACTTCATTGCAAAATTAATCTCTCTTATTGGTTAATCGAATTTTTCGATTTGGCTAAAATTGAGTTTTCTAATTATGTAAAAGATTATGGTAGCTCTTCTTATATAAGTTTAAAACATATTTAGCGTGTCATTTTGTTATTTTTATTTTTCTCTAGCTTTTGCTAGATTAAATTTATCATGGACCTCATGGTTAAAGATCGTTCTCATATCCAACTTAAAAAATAATAATTATATCTTACGTTAGTTCTTGGAGACGGAATCGGGACACAAAGTAATCGGGTTTACATAGAATAAACTAAAAATACTACAAATAGCAAATTTTAGGGACCGGGTACGCTTTAAAAAAATCATGGTTTTTTTAACAAAATTAAAATTACATCACAAAGATTCATGGGTTTTTCTGAACTCTTCGAAACCCACCATGATTCCGTCACCGATGGTTAGTTTCATTGTTAGTTTATTGTTCGTGTTTCTCACAAAAGAATTTGGTGAAACGAGAATTAGGTTAATTTACTTCTTTATCAAATAATATTTTTGAACCTTTTATTATGCAATTTGTTTTATCTTATGGTCTTATTTTGGGCTGCTCTCGCCGAATATTGATTGGAATCACAACCATGTTCTATACTTTACTTTTATGGTTCATCTAAAATTAGACCCAAAAATGAAATTAGAGAATGACCACAACTAATGTGACCTAAACATTTGGTACCATGTTACAAGTTTACGACGAACCAAACAAGTTATATGAAAGAGATTTCCATGGTGACACCCACAAAGTGGTTGTTACTTTTTTAAAGCAACGTCATTGATAATCTTGGATGCTATCAATCTTAATCATCATGGGGGTTTTACAACTTCTACCACTGTATCATATATGGATGGGTCTTCATGAACAAATGGACTACAATGTTGAACTGGTGATACTTACCTTTCAAGACAAATCTACACTTTATTAGTTCTTGTCATATAAGTTTAAAACAAATTTAGCGTATCAAGAAGTTAGTCCGATTGGGTTCACATGAACCTAAGTCATATAAGTTTAAAACAAATTTAGCGTATCAAGAAGTTAGTCCGATTGGGTTCACATGAACCTTTAGTGGCTGGTTCTACTATGCTGTCATTTCTTTTATTTTTATTTTTCTCTAGTTTTTGCTAGATTATTAATTAAATTTATCATGGTTAAAGATCGTTCCCAGTTTATATATCATCCTTTCTGACCATGATGGTACTTGATTTAGGGTTCGTTAATTTCCCATAGGTTCCTGTTTAATTTATGTTAATCTAGCAAACTAGATGTAATGAGTAATGCCTAATGACATCAAATGAAAGGTTAACTTTGTTTTATTTTCATAACTAGGTGAATGATAATTCTTAGTTACAATGGTTTCTCTTTTTTCATCTTCAAACATAAAATGGTATCAACCAAGGCTGTCAAGATCGCGATCCATCGAGATCGTAGGATCGGATCGCGATCCTACGATCCTACCAATTTGTCATATTTTATAAACAAATGATATACGAGTCAAATTGTTTTACATTTCTACTCAACATCAAATATAAATTCATATAATATCCTCTTGAAAATGACAAAGTTCAAATTTCAAACACCAAAGTAATAGTAAAACACAAAAAAGTCAAGTTTCAATCGTTACATTAACGATTTAGTGGAATAATATTACATAACATAGGTCCTAAATGTCTCAAAACATACGAGCCATCAACATGATTTCAAGAAAACAAACGTTTCATAAGTGGCATTCCAAAACATACCCTTTGATTAGTTTAATCACAGTGAAGTAAAGTAAATTAAACTATTGAACACTTTTTGACTATAATCTATTTAGAAAAGTAGAAAACTATGTATAAACTATAATCTATTTAGAAAATGAAACAATAGTGGTTTACTCATTAGACATTAGTAAAACACACGTTTGTTTTTTTGGCCTAAGCAAGTGGGATGGACTTAAAAGATTTAAAAAAAAAGTGAACTCGGATCGCGTGTCGATCTTACGATCTTACGTGCGATCCTACGATCTTACTTACGATCCTACCTCAGATGCGACCCTACCACGATCCTACACGATTTTGACTGGTGTGCACGTAAGATCGTACGATCTTACGTGTAAACTCGCGAGTTTGACAGCTATGGTATCAACTTCTTTATCTTCAATATATACCGAAAATACCCCTACTTGAGGCCCCATTATTCACATGACGTAATGAAAACCAAAAATCTTCATCATTGCGCAAGAAGAACCAACGTTAAATCCTTTCCAAGACAAGCCGCCTTATTCTCTCTTCACCTCCCTTCCTCGTTATCATTAGCTTTCCTGCAAGATATATATTTTTAAAAAAAGTTGGATATGGGAAGTTATAAAGTACACAAATTTGTGCAAAGGATTTGAAACCCTACAAAAAAAAAATTGTTTGGCCCACACTTTGTGGCAGTACTTATATTTGTCTACACAATTTTTAACAAAAAAGAACCCTGATGTGAAATTATAAGTACATAACTCCCCAAGTCATTGTTGCGATGTTGGGAACCCGTTGCATCTCGTTTTGTATTTTGTCGTCATCGAACAGTTGTCAATGGAACGACACGCGAAGTGATCAGTGCATCCAGTTAACAAGTCAAACATTTGCCAAATATTGAAAACGTTAAGTTGAAAACACACAACACAAAAATTGCACCAAAACAGCAAAATAAAAGGAAAAGCAAGCTAGCAACCAGACAAGCCACAGTGTTCAAATCTACAAAATAGCCAAGAAGACAAAAGTTCAAAATTTCAGCCAAAATTCCAAGATCAAATGCTTTTTAGTACGCAATAAGACAACCAAAATGGTATGTAGAAGTTTTAATCCTTTATCAATCTACTGTAATTTCTAGTCACTGATTTAATTTGAAATGTTAATCTGTCATATGATAAAAGGGTTATGTTATTATACAAATGTAAAAAAAGAAAAGAAAAAAGTTTCTCTTGGGTGCATTAAATGCGTAGATTTGGGTATAATCATCAAAAAGAGTAGAAGATCCTACATATGAACATTACACACTACCCAAGGACCTATCAAATCAATCAACTCCTTTTCTTACATGCCTCTTGTTTATTTTTTGTGTGTAAGTCGCGGTTAATCAAAACATAAAAGAGGTATGACATTTTGATGACCCATTAGTCCATTACTAATCAACCTAGAAGAATTTCGTTTAACACAATTTACAGAATTTTTGACTACATGTTTATTGATGCGAGTAGATGAGAACAAAAATGCCCGAGAACTCCTTATTGTCGTCAATGAGGCAAATTCGGAAGTCAGGCTCATCGGACGAACACTGTCGTTACACTCGTGAAACTTTGAGTACAACTTAACTTAATGTAAATCTACATACATGTGTATCTTTTATGTACTAGCTTGTTCAAATGTAGTTTTAGTTTGGAGCTTGCAGATTATGCTACACAACTCTAAAATGACATATGATATGTCTTATAATGATTATGATCATACTATCATCTGTACAAGTTAAATTACTACTCCGTAAAATTGATTTCTAAATGCATTTGTACATACGTATGTGATAAATCTTAGCTACCTACAGAGTTTCAAAAGAGTTAAATCATCAATAACATATCAAAGTTAAAGATCTTAAATATAAGCGAGTTAAGTGACAATGATAAGTCCTTTACTTCCATTATTGGTATTAAGTTCTCATCAAGATGTAGGTTAGAGTTCAAGTATCAAGTTGTCGAAAGTTGGGAGGTTGAGATTATACCAAGTTATCGTTCATCATTAATTTTTAAGTTGAAAGCTTTTTTTTTTTTTTTTTTTTTTTTTTTTTTTTTTTTTTTGCGACGTAAGGTTTGGAGTTGATACGAGATTATCAACACCAACATTTGTTCCTCCCATATTTGAGGCATCTTCACCGTTGGTTGATTATATATGCATGACTCAATGTTATTAGGGTGGCTGCTGTATTCCTCATCCATCAGAACACCTCCATTCAATGTAATTTCATCGCCACATTATTCTCCTTCAATCTCACTTGCTCATCACTCAACATTTACTTATGCAGCTATACATAATATTTATTTAAATATAGGATTAGATAAAATACACAAATACACTAACACAGGAACACACAAAACTTACAAACACTCTTTTCCTTTTCAGTTCAGTCACCACTGTGGCCAAACAGCAATTTCGCTCCACCATCAAGCGTGTTTAAGGGTCAGTAATAAAGTCATGAGATATACCCACATCGCGCCCAATCTTAGCATAGTAAAGCCTAAATTATTCAAAACTACAACGGCCAAAAAGTATAAAGATATTACGATGACATTACTGAACAAAATGGATAATACATGCATCTTTAAGCCGTATCATATGTGCTAATCCTGTATTCTAATTCACAAAGGCAGCGCAACTAAAGTTCTTCAATGTTGAGTATGTCAAATGCATTTTAGGCTTATGCCTCACGGATCCTAATTAACGAATATATTCATTTTATTTATTGTTTATACTTGTATTTCAAAACAGCTTTGATGAAAATCGAGACACTAGTGTTGCAAATTATCTTTTGGGTGGAGTAACCAGATTCCTAATGGGTATAATAGTTGAAAGTAAGATTTACTTTCTCATTGTTATGAACTAGTTAGTAATGGTTATGAACAGCTACAAAACTAGCATGGCAGTCAAACTAGTTACAGTACTAGTAAATACTTTTCAACAGTCAACATATGCAAACACACATAGCAAAAATTGCACTAAAAGAGAAACAAGCAACATCAACAAAGCTCGAGCAGTTGAAAGCAACACTAACACCATTCTCATGTTTCACCAACCCTCAACCCTAGAGACACACTGTCCAAAAAGTCTTAAGCAAACATGATCAAATCTTTTGTATCACAAGCAAATGAAACAACATGATCAGATTAACCTAGTTAAAGTGCTACTACTATTACACATGAAAGGAGGTGGACCTCAACACCCTGCCAAGATCTTGGTTCAGGTCCCAAAATCCACCAACCTACTCCTGCTACCCTAATTGTGAAAATTACCTATTCAACCCTGATGGTTTAAAGGGTCTTATTGATACTCCCATAGTCCCATGCTTGGACAGTCTTTTCATTACCTAAAACCCTAAACTATTTGAAAATTAAAACGACATATCTTACACAAATAAGCTAGATATTCCAATGTCTTGATTTGATTCGAACTAGTGAAGAAACCTTCCCACCACAAACATCTTTGAATCTTGATCCGACCCATCTCTAGCAGGTGCGAACCACACTGGCATGTCTTCCTCAGACCCACTAGTAAAGTCTGAACGCTTGCAGTTTTCTACTAAAGCCACCTTGCCCTGAAGAATTAATAAACAATAAATATTTATGAAATTTACTTTTTTCAAATAAGTACAAAAATCAGTAAGTAAAAAGTATACCTGGATTCTAGCCTTTGTGATCATAGCAATCTTCCCACTCTCAAAGCATTCCCAATGCTTCCCATCGAAAGCTTCTCGAAACCTCACAGCACCCTCCGGAGTTGTAAAGTTAACAAAAGCAAAACCAGCATTTCCCCTCTTACTACATATCATGC
>LBNU01006455.1:15707-52685 GCA_014162995.1 Artemisia annua | reverse complement strand
AGGTTGTAGTACTCAGGTGTCTCATCTAGTTGAGGCATTTGTCAAGAGATTGCGGTCTATTCATATTTTTTGTTCTTGCTAATGAGTTTGGGTCCGTGGTTTATACCAAGATAGTAAGACACAAGTTTGGTTGTTCTACTTCTTCATCAAGTTTGTTATATTTGGTTTTCTTCCCATCCAGTAATAATTACAAGAGCGGTTACAGATTTGAAGAACATGAAGATTGTTAGCAATTGATTCGGGGGAGTATCTTATGATGTGTTTTAATCATTTGAGTGTTCATGCACCACTCAAGATACCAAATTACATGCCTTGGAACCCATATCAACAAATTCCATACATGAATCATAGAAACGATATGTTTAACCAAAATGGACCCATGAGATATTGGGGACCAAACATTTAAGTGTTGATCACAATAGGTGTGCTTCAAAGTAAGTTTGGAACCGGACGAATAGATAAAAGATAGCGGTTGCTCAAGACACATGACCGGGAACAAAAGTCTTTTCACAAACTATCAAGAGTACGATAGAGGTAATGTTACCTTTGGTAGCAAGGCTAAATGCAAAATCATCGGAAAAGGTACAATCTCTAATGACTCTTTATCTATAGATGATTTAGCTCACGTAGACAACCTAGGATTCAATCTCCTTAGTATTAGTCAACTTTGTCGGAAAAAGTATAATGTCCTCTTTAGTGAAAACGGTAGTAAAATACTTAAGGACGGGATAACCATAGCCAAAGGTGTTCTAAAGAACAACGCATATGTCATGAAAATGGATCAAACATCTAGAGACAAACTTTGCCTCACCTCATTGGATGAATCCTCAACTTTATAGCATAGACGTTTGGGACATGCTAACATGAGATTAATCCAAAACCTCTCCTCTAGGGACTTAGTTAGAAACCTACCCAAGTTGAAATATGACCAACACTTTTGTGATGCTTGCAAAATAGGTAAACAAGTACATAGTAGCCATAAGGCTAAAAACATGATGTCAACTTCAAAATGCTTAGAACTTCTACATATGGATTTATTTGGTCCATCCGCTATACAAAGTTACGGAGGCAATGATGCGGTTTAGTTTAAGTTATCTTTTATTTTTATAAGTTATCTTTTTTTTTCTTATTAGGCAATTATTGATTGATTTGTTTCCTATTTTAGTGGTGCTAGGATTAGTATAAATAGGGGGTTGGTGTTTTGTTTAAATTAGTTTTTGAGTTTGAATGAAATAAGAAACCAAGAAGGTTTAAAGATTTTGTGAATCCCGATCTCTTGAGCCATTTGATTGTGAAACCACATCAGGCAACTTCTATACTTTAGTTATAGTAGATGACTACTCAAGGTATACTTGGACAAAATTTTTGAAACATAAAAATGAAGCCTTTGATAAATTTTAAATTCTAAGTAAGAAAATTCAAAATCAATTAGGAACCCGTGTTATGTCTATTAGAACGGATCATGGTCGAGAATTTGATAACGAAACACAATTTGGAAACTTTTGTGATAATCATGGTATAACACACAACTTTTCGGCACCACGTACCCCTCAATCAAATGGTGTAGTAGAACGCAAAAACCGAACTCTTCAAGAAATGAGTAGAACAATGCTTAACGAACAAAACATTCCACAAAAGTTTTGGTGTAACGCCGTTGATACATCAACCTACATCCTAAACCGTGTCTTAATTCGACCATTCCTAAAGAAAACACCATATGAATTATATAAAGGCAAAAAGCCTACACTAGGATATTTTAGAGTTTTTGGAAGTAAATGTTTTATTTTAAACACCAAGGATTATCTCACCAAATTTGACCCAAAGTCTTACGAAGGTGTCTTTCTTGGCTATTCACAAAATAGTAAAGCATATGTTGTACTTAACAAAGAAACCTTAAGAGTCGAGGAATCGTTGAACGTAACATTTGACGAAAGTCCACCTCCCTCTAAGACATCACCTTTGGTAGATGATGACTTAGTTGAAAGTCAAGCAATAGAAAATGTAGAAAATCTAGAAAATGACAAGGAAGATGAACTATTAAACCAAGAAATCATTAATGTTAAAGAGTCTAAAAGTCATCCACTAGATAGCGTAATTGGAAACATTAACGAAAGAACCTTAAGATCTAAAGTCCAAAATGAAAGTAACTTCTTTTGTTTCGTATCAACAATTGAACCGAAAAATGTTAATGATGCTATCAAAGATGAATCATGGGTAATTGCAATGCAAGAAGAATTAAACCAATTTATTCGCAATGATGTTTGGACATTAGTACCTCAACCTAAAGGTCAAACAATAATTGGAACTAAATGGGTATTTAGAAATAAAATGGATGAAAATGGTGTAGTGTCTAGAAACAAAGCTAGGCTAGTAGCACAAGGCTATAATCAACAAGAAGGAATCGACTACGACGAAACATTTGCTCCGGTTGCTAGACTCGAGTCTATTAGAATTTTACTTGCTTATGCATGCGCACATGATTTTAAACTCTTTCAAATGGACGTCAAAAGTGCATTTCTTAATGGTTTTATAAATGAAGAAGTCTATGTTGCTCAACCACCGGGATTCACCGATTTTGAAAAACCAAATCATGTATACAAACTTAAAAAGGCATTATATGGACTTAAGCAAGCTCCAAAAGCGTGGTATGATCGACTTAAGACCTTCCTAGTTAATCACAAATACACCATGGGCCTCGTAGATAACACACTATTCACTAAAAGGAAAGACTCACACATTATCATTGTTCAAATATACGTAGATGATATCATATTCGGATCAACTTGTCAAGAATTATGTGATGAATTCTCAAGAATCATGCATGATGAGTTTGAAATGAGTATGATGGGTGAACTTAATTTCTTCCTAGGACTCCAAATCAAACAATTAGAGGATGGGATATTCTTTAATCAATCTAAGTATATTAAAGACATGCTTAAGAAATTTGGGCTCGAAGATTCAAAACCAATTAAAACCCCCATGTCCTCGGACACTAAACTCATTAAGGACGAAGAAAATGAATCCGTAGATAACACTAAATATAGAGGCATGATTGGGAGTCTACTTTACTTAACGGCTAGTAGACCCGACATTATGTTTAGTGTTTGCTTATGTGCTCGTTTTCAAGAAGATCCAAAAATCTCTCATCTCGAAGCCGTTAAAAGAATCTTTAGATACATTAAGGGTACTATTCATCTAGGATTATGGTATCCCAAAGGAACGGGGATGGAAACCATAGTATATGCCGACTCGGACCATGCCGGAGACTATGTAGATAGAAAAAGCACAAGTGGTACTTGTACTTTCGTTGGACATTGTCTAACTTCATGGTTCTCCAAGAAGCAAACGGCCCTAGCCATCTCAACAACCGAAGCCGAATATGTGTCGGCGGGAAAAGCATGTCAACAAGCTCTTTGGATGAAACAAGCTCTTGTGGACTACGGCATTCAACTTAATGACATATCAATCCTATGCGACAACAAAGGTGCCATCGATCTCAGCAAGAATCCGGTACAACATGCTCGCACCAAACATATTGAAATACGTCACCACTTTCTTCGCGATAATATTCAAAAAGGAAACATCTCTATAGAAAAAGTATCATCCGAAGATAACATTGCCGACATCCTCACTAAGCCACTTAAGAGAGAACCATTCAACCTTCTTAGACTAGGACTAGGATTAATGGAACCCACATTGTAGATTTAAAACAAAAGACAAACAAATTTTGCTTCTGTTTCCACGGAACCAAAACCATACACGGACGGAACCAAAAATTTGGTTCCGTGTGATCCGTGGGATTCTGTCAGGCAAAAATACTTTAGAATTTTAAAAACAAACACACCCTATATCATCCACACAACCCACAACAGTAACTACTACATCTCAACACATACCTACTCAACAATTAGGGTTCTTCTTCACCAAAACAAGTGACCAATTCATCATTGTAAGTCTTCTAACTTAATTTCTTGTCTAAATCTGCGTCTAGGATCTCTATTTATGCACAAAACACAAAACTTGGGGTGTGGCATTATGTTTAAGAAATTCATATAGAACTCTCACTAACAAAAACATACAAATCATGACTTTCATAGTTAGGAATTGCATCTTCCAATCAAAACAAATGTTTTTGCCAAAAACACCCCATGTTGATATCTTCAAATAAGCTTCTCACAAATAGGACAAAGAAATTTTCGTCTCACATTGTAAATACAAAATCTAAAACGTTATGTTTAAAATATCACTTGCATTACGTCTCTTGAATGCTAAAGGGAACACATAACCAATATGTGTTTTCGGGTACATTCAAACGAAGCTACATTGAATAAGGAGTGTTTGGGTTATCTCTTATTTTCACAAAAACATGCATTACAAAAACGTTTTGAGCATACAAATGAGTCAAGATAACCGCACCTCCACATTGTTTGCATATAGGCACACACTAGAACACTTTTGGTATACATTTAAACTAAAATGGGTAAACTTGTGTGTATAGGTTCAAACATGCCTCCCGCAACCTTTTATGATCACAAAGACACTCTCAACTACATTCCCAAACACCACAAAACCAAGGGCCTAACCGAAGCTCAAATCAAAATCTTTAAAGCCTTAGAAAAACGCTACATCCATGAGGGTAGAACCATTGACGAATCCTATCTAGAAAACACCACCATTCGTCAAGACCTTGCCGCTATCAACTTTGATTGTCTCCTAGACATAGATGAGCCAATTTGTCCTAGGTTTATACTAGAATTCTATGCTTCGGTAAACCTTCACACCAATGACGAAGGCCTCATGAGCCTAAGCTTTATGGTAAACCATTCTCACTTCTCTATCTCACTTGATAACTTTGCTCAAGTCCTAGGTATTCCAAATAGAGGTACATGTGTCTACTCGGACAAATGGTCTCTCTCAATTCTTGAAAGGATAGATGATAGGATTCACCCTTATGACACACCATTAACAAGCAAGGAAATCATCCGTGACCACCTTTTTCGCCCTAGAGTTTCAGGAACTAGGTACACCCGTCAAGGCAATGAGGTTGATCGTGACCCGTTTAGCATGGAGCTAAATGAGCTTAAACCCCAATTTGCTAAATGGGAGGAAATCCTTAGGGCTAACGTGATTAGTTCCATAGGTAACCGAGACCACATCAATGCGTGTCTTTGCTACATGCTCTATAGTATCTCCACTAGGCAACCATTCAACTTGGCTTACTACATTGCCAAGAGAATGACAAACATACCCGTGCATGGGAGGCCCGCTCTACCATATGGAATGCTCCTCACCCGCCTCTTTAGGGCCTTTGCTCCAATTCCTCCCAATGACAAAGGATTTTGTCCCGACTACACCCTAGTTCCACACATCTTTGTGCCTTTAAGTGACTTTAGGGTAGCCACGACTTCATCTTCCAAAGGGAAAAGACCTCATCCTCCAACCTCTTCATCATCATCTATGAGCGAAGACGACGGACTTCCCAACTCTAGGCTAAATCCTCTTGAATACCGTCAACAATTGCCTTCTATTCCAAATGAATCAGCGGAATTCAAACAAACCAAGGGGATGTTCAAGTGCTTGGGGAGATTTCTCAACAAAATCAACAAGAAGCTTGACAAGTAGTGAGGGGTAAAGGAGTGTTTGGCACAAGGTGCCATTAAACAATTTGGATGTTAAAACTTGTTTCTTTTGATCTTATGTGTTTCTAGGATTATTTCATTTGGATGTATGTCTTAAACTAACTAACTTATGCAGGTAGATAACATTCATATGTTATCAATTTTCTCATTTTCACTTGTTAAAAGTGAAAATTTTAGGCTATGATTGATCTTTAAGGTATGTATGTTTTTCTTCTTGTTTTTGTGGTTTTTAGATGTACTATAGATACCTCATCATATTCCCATAACAATTAACCTTGTAGAACATTGCTAAGATACCCAAAAATTTTTCATTTTTGCAAAATTTTTTGCAATACAGTAGGGTACGGAACCGACGGAACCAAATTCATGGTTCCGTGCCTTGTTGCACTTGGTTCCGTGGATTCTCCAGCCACGGATAGGACGGAACCATAACTTTGGTTCCGTACGTTATGTCGATTGGTTCCGTGGTTCTTCCAGGAAAATTTCAATTTTTTAAATTTCATTCTAAACATCAATCTTAGATTATAAGTTTATAATTCATAAACATAGTATACTTCTAGACATACAAAACTCTTCCACACACAAAAACTAAATCCTAGCACTTAGGAAAATCATTCCCGCCAAATTTTCAAAAATTCAAATTTTCTTCCAAGGAACCTTTCTCTATAAAGGAAGGAACCAAATTTTTGGTTCCTTGCAATCCGTGGATCACTCCACTCAGTTCTTAAGTAATCATAACATGCCATTTATGGCATATCTTCTTCCTTTCACTCAAACAATACCCATTGGGTTGACTTCCTTGACATGACCTTTCTCTTACACAATCAAACATGATCACAAACCACCATTTCTCTATGGCTATACATCAAATCCAAACACATTTATCCATACTTGATGAACACTATAAATGGAGACTAGTTGGGATCTCATATCTCACACCTTCACTAATCCATTCTATCTTTCTCATCCAACTTAGAAGCCTCCCACAATGACAAAGTCAAACACATCCTCATCACCTCCCAAATCCTTTAGGAAAACCGCAAGAATTAGTGTGAAGCCTTGTTGCTTTAGCAAACTTGCTTCATCATCATCATCCGACTCCTCACCAATGACAATATCATCACCCATCAAGGATGAAAACTTCTTGAATCTCACAACTCCAACTCCTCCACACCACATTCTACCAAAAGTAGAAACTCCACCTCCAACAAAAACACCAACACCAACAACACCACCACCGGCACCACTTCCATCATCAAAATCACCTTCACCACCAAAGTCACCAAAACTTGAGCCTATGGAGCTCTTTACCACACCACCAACCTCTCCACATCCATTTATGAACAACCTTGAGGATTTACCACCAAGACCTTCAAACCCATCACCACTTCCATCATTAGGCTCCATTGAAAGGATGGGCAAACAACCACTTCTCTTCCATCCACAATTTGATGATATTCATGGCCCACTATATGGGGAACATTCCAACACCCAAACACTACCTCAATCACCATCATTTTCACAATCTCTTTTTCCTACCTATGAGGAAATTGAGGCATCCTTGAGGATAGAGCCCCAACATTCTAAAGCTAAAATCAAAAATGACATCCAAAATGAGATTGATCGTCTCATATCCTTTGACAACATGATTGGATCACACATTGAAGAAACGATCCAACTTCGTGAAGCCATCCTCCATTCCACCAACAACATACCACCACCAACATTCCAACCACAACCAACTCAATCAACACAACCACAACCACAACCAACTCAATCAACACAACCACCACCACAACAAAACGAGTTCCCTCTTCCACCTAACTTTCCACGACATGAATGTGGACCATGTGAGCGAACCGCTCACATAAGTGAAAGGTGTCATATCGATCTCCTCAACCTCACCATGGAAATGAGGTTCATTCTCAATCGCATCCTTGAACAATTGAACACTATCACCCATCCAAACTACCCATAAGAAGAGAGTAGCAATCGCTCTATAGGACCTCTTAGGATCTTCTCTTCATTGTACTAGTTTATTTCTTCTTCTAGGATTTTCTTTTTAATGTACTAGTTTATTTTCTATTTTCTTGTATTAGTTAGTCATTTGGTCATTTTCTTTGTCACCCAAGTTTGACTTTTTTAGTCAAACTTATAGTTTTTACAAATTAATGACAATTGACTTTCCTCTTATTCTTGTGTTATACTTATTTCACTAACCATTTGTTTTGTAGCATTCAAAATCCATGCATCTTCTCCTTGGCACCCCAACAAGGGGGAGTATTGTCCAAGGGGGAGCTTAGGTACCAAGGATCACACAAACTTCCGCAAGGCGCAACTCTACTTTTTGTTTCGACAAAAAGGGGGAGAATATCTAGATATATTGCAACTACTTATGCGTGTTTTAATATTCCACGATTATTCACGAAAACACCATAAGTCTTAAACTTTAACAAAATGGGTAAAACTTGTTAAAACATATTCATTAAAATGTTGCATAAAACTAACTCATCAACAATGTCTAAAAGACTTAACATCTTGTTCATACTAGTTGCTAAAATATAATCTTATGTTTTGTCATAAACAAAAAGGGGGAGATTGTTAATACAAATATCGTCCTAAAAACGTTATTTATATTTTACGATCTTTTACCATGTTTTGTTAACGACAAAATATAAGGTAAAGTTTAGCAACAAGTTATAAACATGAGTTTAAGTATTTTACACATTTTGTTTAGACATAAACATAACCTTTAACTTGTTCTTATTACTTCTAGTTAAAATGATTTTTAATCATATTTAGAAATCTTTTATTACATCATACATAGCATCATGTTTCTTGTATTGTAGCTTGATCTTATTGAGATTTGTTGAAGATTTGAGTTAGATATACACTCAATGTATCCATGGAAGATATGGTAAGATCTTTGGTTAGATTTGTAAGATTTTATGGAAGATATGTTGTCAGGGATCCACGGATCCAAACGACAACAAGGACGGAACCATACGTTTGGTTCCGTCGGATCCGTGGTCTACTGATCTTGTTTTCCTATAAATAGCAAGCCATTCCAAGCTTATTCTTTCATCACTTCTAATACATATCATTGCATATACTCTCCATACTTACATCTAACATATTCATACTTCATTCTTGTGAGATTCTTTTGTAGCAAGAAGATCACAAAATTCATTCAAGTCTCCAAGCAAAGTCGGAATACTTGTGTAGTGTACAAAGTGTGTATACTAGTGTTGTTATTATTGTTCCATTGAGTGTATTCATTATAGAGTGATCGGTTAGTATTTTAGTCCTCAAAATACATAGTGAAACGGGAGTGGTTGTGCCCTTGTAAAAGAACTCGACATTTAGCTTTGTGTCGGAAAAGATTGTGTAAGCGACGTGTAAGGTTTCTCCACCGGTGTTAAAGGAGCTTGTTGACTAGTGAGATTAACTCTCGAGTTGGATACTCGGGGCGTGGAGTAGGGCAAGGAAAAAGAGTCCTTGTAGCCGAACCACGATAAACTATTGTGTTGTGGTTTGATTGTTCTTACTCTCCTTTTACTTATTGCATATTAGTATATATCAATTGATTACACGTTAAGTTTCTAAAAAGTAAGTAAAAGTAAAAACCGGTAAACTATTCAACCCCCCTTCTAGTTTCCACAAATCGCATTTACAAAACAATAGCATTTTTACTAAACACATACATATTTACAAACCTACATATTTACTAAACACAAATACATATTTATCACTATACATTTTATATATACAACAAAACTAGAAAAAGGGAAAAAAAAAGTACAAATAGTACGCTTGCATCTTCGTCGTGCAGACGAAGTGCACTTCATCGGCGAGCAACGAAGAGGTGGGTGTGGTGTGGCGGCGAGGTCGGCGAAGCCTCCACCTAGGATGGCGACGGCGAACCACCTCCAACACCCAATGCTCTTATACTTACCCTTTTGATAAGAAGCACCTTAAAAAAAGGAGTTTTATTTTTTATTTTTATTTCTTTTAAATGAAGTGTTTATAATATGAACTTCGCACATAAAAATTTTCAAAATAAACTTTTAAATATTATCCGTTAGATTAATTAATTAATTAGTTTCTAACAATACACGTGTATAAAAGGAGTGTTGGGCGAGGGCTAGGCGAAGGCGAGGATGCACAAAGAAAACAACGGTTCTAGGCGAGTACATAAGCGAGCGACAAGGTGTCTGGGCGAGTACTTGGCGAGTACATAGGCGAGGGTGCACAACAGTTATGAGGACATAGGCGATGCAAGGGTCTAGACGAGTACATAGGCGAGGATGCACAAAGAAAACCATCGTTCTAGGTGAGTATAAAGGCTTTTGGGTGGGTGCTAGACGAGTACATAGGCGATGATGCATAGCAGTTATGAGGACATAGGCGAATGAACACTAGGCGAGAGTACATAGGCGAGTAACAGTTACGCAAGGGTCTAGCAAAGTGTCTAGGTTAAACGCCCAAGTTATACGCCCAAGTTAAACGCGAATGAACACTGGTAAAGTCAATTGTGTCATAACAAAGTGTCTAAGCGAGTACCATATTCGTCATTGGCGAGTACATAGGCGAGTAGTCATTGGAATTTTCATGTGATTCTGTTTGACTTCGTTTTGGTTGTTCTTGTAAAGTCAACTGTGTTATTTGGTTGACTACAACGGGTCAAATTATCTGCAAAATGGTTATATTGTAGTATGTTTTTATAAGGTATTAAAGGGTGAGCTGTATTTGAATATATTTGTTTACGATTTGTGTTAAAAAGTTGTATCCACATGAACGCTCAGAGCTTGTTCAAGTTTGGAAATGGTTTTTAACTTCTTATTTTAGCAATATGTGGGCGAGTACATAGGCGATTACATATGTGATATGTGGGGCGAGTACATATTTATATTGGCCGAGTATATAACTAGGCGAATAACTTTTTTTTGGCAAGAGTAATGCTAGGCGAGTGGAAAATGAAAAGTATGACAGTGATGTATTTTCATGGTTGTGTAAACTCTTTGAAAAAAGTTCATTTCGGTAAAACCACTTGCAATAAGGATTATTTAGGTAGTTAGCTTTTAAAAAAACATGTATTTGAGACCTTTTTACCAAGTTATAATCTTTTAAAAATTTACTAGACGAGTACCCGTGCATAACAATGAAATTTTATAGCAACAGACTGTTCAGTGATAAAAAAAAAAGTTTATGGGTTGTAAACGAAAATAATAAAAGTTTGAAAATTTGGGGATTAAACATAATGTTTTAAAACCCGGTTCAACCCGAGTGGTTCAAACGGTTGAACCGTTCTGGTCGAAAAATGGGTCGATTTAAACCGAGTCAACCCGACGGGTTGGGTCGAAAATGAGTCAAATTAAACTAGGTTAACCCGCCGGGTTTGAAGTGTCCCGAGTCCAACCCGGTTTTCGATGTGTATTAATAGTTTCCTTTTAAAGTATATGTCTTCAACATTTCCTTTATTATTTTCAACTTTTCACATTTTACTTTTTGGTTTTTCCTTTATACTCCCTCTGTCCCTAAATAAATGTCTAGTGTTGACTTTTAAAGTCTTTTCTTCTCAGTTTTGACATTAAATTATTTTATTTGTATTATGTAATACATAATGAAAATTATACTAATGAAAATAAATTTAAAACGCAATCCATCTATATATTTTGCATCAAGTATTACATAATACAAATAAAATAATTTAAGGTAGAAGTTAGAAAGAGAAGACTTTAAAAGTCTATAGTGGACATTTATTTAAGGACAGAGGGAGTATATAGTATATTAGGGTACCCGCGCGTTGCGGCGGCGGTGTGACGATTAACCGGAGAAATAGATCTCGATAAGACCTGATTCATCAGTTTGTATTGGTTTCAACGGGTCCTATCTGGTTCGATTTCG
Organism: Artemisia annua; assembly: GCA_014162995.1. Lineage (NCBI taxonomy): Eukaryota > Viridiplantae > Streptophyta > Magnoliopsida > Asterales > Asteraceae > Artemisia > Artemisia annua. Next base: position 41,139 of record LBNU01006455.1, on the reverse strand, counting down.
GATGGCTTTTATTGGTTAGCCGAACCGGTGCCGACACCAGTTTCCGGTTGAATCCGTTAGTCCGGTCTGGTTTTCAAGACTATATGTACCATCAACTTGTTAGCTTGTATGAACCTTGTGTGTTTTATTAATTTGTATAATGTGTATAATAACATGTACTTTTCATTTTAAAGTGTTTTAAATTTAACATTGATTAGTATGTTTAATTATTTTATATTTGGATTATATTGTAGTTTGTTTAAATTGTATATTGTGAAATTTTATTGTACTTTTTAGTAAGGGTGTTTTAATTGGTTGTTTTTAAATTGGTAGATATATACTTTTAATTGGTTGTACAATGTGAATAAATTATTGTACTTTTAGGTAATTAGATGTTTTAATAAGAGTATTAATTACACTATACATTTCTCTTACTTTTTTCTTTCAACATTTCACTTTTCAAGGTTTGACCGTTTTTTCTATATATGTAGTATAGATGTATGACCTTAACTACGAGATTAGTTGTTCGTTTATTGTTACATCGTTATTCGTTTATTGTTGTTTCAGCTTGTTTGCCACAGGAAGAAGAAAGACGAGTCATGTGAAAGTTGTTTTAGATACGATTCGTAATATTAACCTTGGCATACTGTCGTGAATTGATTTTTATTGAAATAACCATTTTTTTATTAATATATAGATGAAGTTTTAGAGAGACGTAAAGTAAATATCTATAAATTAATGATGTTAAGACAAGAATATTTTATTAATTTAAAGATGTTTTACGTATGATATTTAAATTTTCAAGTCTAATACTAGTTACAATTACAATGTATACTAGTTAGAGATGAAAAATAAATTAAAAAAATAAGTTTTAATTAACATTATATAAATTTAAAGGAATTGAAGAAATTAATGAATTTTACGAGGTCAAGGTATTGAACATATTGTGTAATCTTTTAGTAATTATAATTTATAGTTTCGTTAGGACTAATATATATACACTTAGGTTTCAAAACATTTATTATCTTATTATTTTATCTGTTGGTGTCTAAATTTATACTTTTATACTGGTCCCAAGTTGAGACTGAATATGTTATTTATTTTAACGAGTAATTATCATTTGCATGAATTATTATTTGAATTTTGTTACAAACAACTTTTGATATTGTCATTTGTATGAATTATTATTTGAATTTTGTAGGCTTTTGTGTTTTAAGACGAATTTAGTGTTCCAGTTTGTTTTTGTGTGCGAACTTGATATTATGCATAAATCTACTACTCTTTTTTTTTTATGGCTTTTAAATATACTTTTCGTCAAGTTCTATCTATACTACTTACGGAGTATAAAGGAAAAACAGTCAAAGTAAAAAATTTAAGTTTTCAACACTTGGTCATATGAGAGAGAAAAATAATGCAATTAATACTACTATTAAAACACCCCATTACATAAAAGTACAATGATTTATTCACATTGTACAACTAATTAAAAAACATATCTACCAAATTAAATATGTAACATTTGAAGTTTATATTACTAAAAATAATTTAATGGATTACAATAAGATGACAGGCAAACGAGCAACAAGTTGCGCCGCTTAAAGCATCCACTATGATAGACCTTTACAAAGGTTTATAATTATGTCACATCACAAATACATAAACCTTTTAGATTTATAAACCTATTTCCACTATATATAAACTTGTTAAAACTTTATAAATATATAACATAACTCAATGCATTAAATTGTGAAAAGGTCTAAGATATTAGTCCTCTTCATGCCATATAAGCATGAAATTGATGTCCACTATAGTTAACAATATTATGGACCTTTTCATCTTTTTATAAACCTTTTTATAAACCACCATAATGGATGCCTTTACTAAAAAGTACAATAAAATTTCATAATGTACAATTTAAATAAGCTATAATATAATCCATATGAAATAATTAAACTTACTAACTAATGTTATTTTTAAACACCCTAAATTGAAAAGTACATGTTATTATATACATTATACAAATTAATAAAACACACAAAACTTAATACAACTTAACAAGTTGATGGTACATATAGTTTTGAAAACTGAATGGGACCAAAGGGTTCAACCGGGAACCGGTGTCACCACCGGTTTGGCTAACCAATAAAAACCATCCGAAAATGAACCAGAGAGGACCCGTTGAAACCTATATAAACTAGTGAATCAGGCCTCATCGAGATCTATTTCTCCGGTTAATCATCACAGGGTACCCGAAGGAAAAACTGAAAAGTTGAAACTAAAAAAGGAAATGTTAAAAACATATATTTCGAAAGGAAATTATTAATACAAATCCGGGGCGCTTCAAACCCGGCGGATTAACCCAGTTTAATTTGACCCTTTTTCGACCCAACCTAGCAAGTTGACCGGTGTAAATCAACCGAACGGTTCAACCGACCCGGGTTTCAAAACATTATGTTTAATTCCGAAATCTTTCAACTTTTATTATTTTTCGTTTATAACCTATAAGCTTTTTTTATCAATAAACTATTTATCGCTATAAAATTTCGTTGCTATACACGGATACTCGTCTAGTAGTTCTAATTTCTAAGCAATCGTTTGATATGCATATATACTACTATAAAGTAATAACATCACCATGAAATATAGTGACACTATCAACCAGTTTTGGTAAATTAATTTATTGATGATATGCATGGGAAAAAATGACTCAAAATCCCCAAGGATGATTTTAGTAAAGAATTTTCATACTATCCTATTGATCGACAAAAGGATAAGATCCCATAATCATTCGGATATGTGGAAAACTAGAAGGGGGTTGAATAGTTTCCGCTTTTTAACTTGTTAATCTTTGAAAAGCTTTAAGTGTAACCACAATTCTAACTAATTAACACTAATTAATATGCAAGTATAAAGAGAGAAACGATTAAACCACAACACGATTGTTTATCGTGGTTCGGCTACAAGGACTCTTTTTCCTTGCCCTACTCCACGCCCCGAGTTTCCAACTCGAGAGTTTCAAGCACTAGTTAACAAGCTCCTTTCACCGGTGGAGAAACCCTTACAATCGTCGCTTACACTTTATCCGGTACAAAGCTAAATACCGGGTCCTAGTTCAAGGTAGAACCACCCTAACGTCGCCTATTCACTATTTCCGACACTAAGCTATATGTCGAGTTCTTTTACAAAGGTACAACCACTCCTATCACTTAAATGTATTTTGAGGACTAAAATACTAACCAATCACTACTTAACAAAATACAAATGAAGTATAAACTATATGAGTTTACACAATGGAAGTCTAACAAGTCTTGCAACGTTGAGTTGAAACTTGTAACTTCTCGAATGAACTTGTGAACTTCCTTTCTACATAAGAGAATCACACAAGTGAATTGCTATTAAGTTAGATGAGATAAATGAGAGTTTTTATGCAAAGTATATCTAAAAGTGATGGGTGATTTCTTGCAAGTGGCTTGGTATTTATAGCCAACCAAACCAGCAGACTGGCGGATTCGGCGGAACCAAATCAAGGGTTCCGCCAGGTCTGACAGTCAAAGACTACAAGAAATCTTTCCATATCAAGCAATGTCAAATCATGTTTGTTCAAGTCAACACACAATAGATAGAGTAAGAAATCTTCTCAATGTGTAAGAGATCTTATGGGAAGTCAAATACTAGATTTAGTAAGCTTTCCATAAATGCTCATGATGCATGCCATGATGTCATGTTATGTATTCTATATTTAGAAATACAACAATGTTATGTTTAATATGTAAGTGTAGCAAATGAGATAAAGTCTAGTTTAAGCAAGACTTAATCTATAATCATGTTTTACTAAAAACTAAAGTTTACACTTTCTCGTTAACAAAACTTAGCAAAGATCGTAAAATATAAATAACGTCTTTAGGCGATATTTGTATTAACAATCTTCCCCTTTTTGTTGATGAAAAACATAAACTTTGTAAATCACTAATTCTAGTGTTAAGTCTTTAAAAGTTTGTATTTAAACTTGTTTTACTTAATTCATGAAAATCATTATAAGTTTTATAAGTTTAAATATATTTTCTCCCCCTTTTTGTCAAAACAAAAAAAGAGATGCGAAGCGGAATTATGCAAGTGCTCCCCCTTGGACAATACTCCCCCTAAATGGAGTGCCAAGTGAGGATTTATGGATTTTGAACCTACAAAAGAGAGTTACTTGCCGCAAGAAACAAGTATAGAACAAGTCATGAGCAAATGAGAACTCACATTATATCCCTAATAGTCAATCTATAATATGCTCAATATAGTAGAATTGACTTTTATTTCTAGTAAAATTTAACTTTGACAAAGGTCAAATTAAAGACAAGGAATAAATCTTCTACTTTTGAGGAAAGACAAAAAATTGAAAATAACTTAGAAAGAAAGGACATTACTACATCTATAAAAAGATTATCATAATCCTTAATAAGAAACATCCTCTTAAAGCAAGGTCTAAGGGTGTTTTGGTGGATGAAAGATGGCATTTAGACGCTCCAAAATGTGGTTTAGGATAAATCTCATTTCATATGTTAGCTCACGGATGTCCGTTTGACATCGTTCACTTATGTGAGCGGTTCTCTCACAATGTCCGCAATCATGGCGGGGAAAATTCGGTGGAAGAGGAATTTCATTGGTTGTTGGTGGATTATTGGTGGTTGATGAAGCAAATGTGGATGGTTGAGAGGTGTTTTGATTTCCTACAATGGATGAGTATAGAGTTGTTTGGAAATCCATGACATGGTTGAGATGAGAGTCAACCATATGTTTGAAAGCATGCAAATGGTTCAATCGAGTGTTGAGTTCTTGTTGTTGATCATGATAGTGGAAGCTTGGTTCTCCGTAAAGAGGACCATGAATGTCTTTGTGAGTTGGGTGGAACAATAATGGTTGTGGTTTTGCATGAACTTGATCTTGTGGAAAAATTGAGGGTCTAGCATATCGGTAAGCCAAACGCTCTACCAATGATGGTTGATGTGGTTCATGATCTAAATAACGACTTGGTTGAAGGCTTGGTTGTTGTTGGGTTTCCATTTGAGAAATGGTTTCAAAAAGAGGCAATGGTGGTGGGTTTGATGATCTAGGTGGTAGGTCTTCTAAAGTTTCCAAAATGGATGTGGTGATGTTGGTGGTGTTTGGAAAAGTTCCATTGGTGTTAATGTTGGAGATTGAGGTGATGGAGTTTTTGATGGTTGAGTTGGTGCCGAAGATGGTGTTGAATCACTCGGTGTTTTAGTTGGTGGCGGAGTAGTAGTTATGTTGGCATTGCAAGTTTTTGGAGATGGTGTTGGAGTAGTAAGGTTGAGGAAGTTTGTATATTGAATAGGTGACGAAATGTTGAGTGAGGAATCACTTGATGATGATGAGCTTAGTTGAATGGTTTTGTTGAAGCAACATGGTTTGACACTAATCCTAGCAGTTTTCCTAATAGATCTTGATGATTCGGATGAAGTGTTGGATTTAGTCATCTCAAGACTTTGGTTAGCTAGGCTTATGAGATTAAGAGAAGTGGTGGTAATGGTGTGAATTGGAAGTATTAATGTTGGTTGATTTATAGGAAGAACATGTTATGGAAAATAGTGTTTGGATTCGATGTTGTTCCATACAAATTTGGAGGTTTCTAATCATTTGGAAGAGTTCCAAGAACTTGTCAAGTCATTGGAAGTCAATCCAATGGAGTTGGATGGAGTGAAAGACTAACTTATGCACTAAATGCTATGTAATCATGGAAAGTGATTTGGTTAGGAAGTTCCACGGATTTCAAGGAACCTTATGGAGGGTTCCTTGCTTTATGAAGAAAGGTTCCTTGGGTTGATATTGTTTGAATTGGAATTTTGGCGGGAAGAAGCTTCCTAATCGTTCTAGTGAGTAAGAATGATCCTAATGTGTTTAGTTGAATTTAGGGAAGATGTTTCTTACTAATGAAAATGATTTGGTTTTTCAAGAAGGTGAAAATTTTAGAAAAACAAAAAATTTTCTACAGGTGACTGGCGGAAAACGTTTACACAGGCGGAACCCTACTTTGGGTTCCGTCTGATCTGTTGGGCCAAACTGGGTTTACCCAGAAATTTGCACTGGCGGAACCCTATTTTTGGTTCCGCCAAATCCGCCAGTGGTTTGAGAACAGACAGAACACGTGCACGGGGGTCGAGACAAAATCCAATTTTTCCGAAAACTCTTGGAACATAAAATTTAATTTATATCTGAACAGGAAATGCAAAAAATGAATGTAAAAACACTCTTACCGATAGACTTTGGTCGGGGGTTCCTACACTTAGTGAAATTTTCGCAAATTTGAAAATTTGATAACATTTCAAATGTCGTCGCCCTGCATACATAGTTAAACCGATACATTGTCCAACAATAATAATAAAGCATAGAAGTACAAAATAACATAGATCACATAGTTTTAATGTCTACAAATTTCTAAAGCATAATAGTGTCAAACGCTCTTTAAGCATAAGTCTCACAAGCGGCCCAATTTCTTCTTCATCTTTCCAATGTACCTTCCAATGCACTTCCACATTCCTTTCGTTTGCTTTAATTCTTCTGACTCATTTTTGATGGTGGGNGTCTACAAATTTCTAAAGCATAATAGTGTCAAACGCTCTTTAAGCATAAGTCTCACAAGCGGCCCAATTTCTTCTTCATCTTTCCAATGTACCTTCCAATGCACTTCCACATTCCTTTCGTTTGCTTTAATTCTTCTGACTCATTTTTGATGGTGGGAAGTTTTTGAAGGTAATCGAGAGGAGCTAACTTAGAGTTTGGAAGACCATTGTCTTCGCTCGTTGATGAAGATGAGGATGAAGGTGAAGGAGAACGAAGGTATTTTCCTTGAGTCTTAAAGACTCTCTTACCACTAAGAGGAACAAAGGTGTGAGGAATGAGGGGATAATCAAGGCGAACACCCCGGCTATTTGGTGGAATAGGTGAGACGGCTCTAAAGAGACGAGTGAGGAGCATTCCATATGGGAGAGCGGTTTTTCCATTAAGAGGTATATCGGCCATTCTTTTAGCCATGTAGTAAGCCAAATTGAAGGGTTGTCTAGTGGAAATACTAAATAACATATAACTTAGACACGTGTTCACATGATATCTATTTATTATGGAACTTATGACATTAGCCCTAAGAACCTCTTCCCACTTCCTAAATTGAGGTTTAAGTTCATTAAGTTCCATTCCATACGGGTCTTTGTTTACTTCACTTCCCGAACGATTTTTCCTAGTGATGGAAGTTCTCATGAAGAGATGGTCACGAAGCACTTCCTTGCTAACAAGAGGAGTGACATAAGAGGGATCTTGTTCAACGGTGTCTAGAGTAGAGAGTGGCCATTTGTCCGTGTAATGACAAGTACCATTGTTTGGAATACCAAGGATTTTAGCAAATTTATCTAGAGATAAAACCGTTTTGTGTTCATTGATGAAAATTTCCACGGATATTTCACCATCTGCATCACTCGAGAGATCTACGGTAGCATAGAATTCTAGAATGAACCTAGGACAAATTGGCTCATCAATATCTAGGAGACAATCTGTAACACCCCCAAAATCTGGTTTAGCGGAAGCATACATGTTTGGGTGCTACTAAATTGGTATCACAACACAAAGTACAAAGAACGGTTTTTAACTCGACCGTTTAAAAGGAATCTCTATATTCAAAAGTATTTTTGTTTACAGTGTTCCAAAAACAGTGTGGAAGTATAAGCCCATAAAAGAAATAAAGCGGTCCCAAATATATCAGAGTCATCTATGACCATGCCATGCCCTGCCAAAGCCTCCAATAGCAAGCTATCGCTTTAAACCTGAAAATACATGCTAAAGTGTCAACACGAGGTTGGTGAGTTCATAAGTTTATGTAAATAGCAATTCAGTGTAAAAGAATTGTGGACCACAAGGTTTTCGAGTGTGAAAATCGTTCACATATAAAATAAAGTTCAGTTCTAGTGACCTCCGCTTCACTCACAGTGACAGGAGAAAATCAGTCAAATTCAGCTTACGCATGTAGGTGTCTAACCGATCACCCAAGTAGTATGCGTCCGTTTGCCTAACCGGACAAACCGCACAGAGAGTAGGTGTCTAACCGATCACCCAAGTGTTTCAAATAGTATGCGTCTATTTGCCTAACCGATCAAACAGCACAGAGAGTAGGTGTCTAACCGATCACCCAAGTGGTATACATAAAAGTAGTAGTGCACACGAGCAATTGTTTATAAAGGGGTTTGCATATAAACAGTAATTATAAGAGAATGGGGTTATAAACTCATATATACATTTCAAGCACTTGTGTCCATAGCATAATAATCCAGTTTATAACGATAAATCAAGTCATGCGGTTAAATAACCCGACAAGTAATTTAGCAAAGCACATAAAGTTTTCAAGTAAACAATTCATTGTTTAAGTAATGCAAATACTAGATTTAGTAAAACGAGCATGTATTCTCCCCCAAAACAGTTATAAAACGAGTAAAACAGGGGGTATGAACTCACCTCAGATTGTAGAAACGCAAACAACGCAAATGTCACAACTGACACAACTGGCATCTAGGACAGGACACAATGGTATCAAGAAGTACGGGCACAACCTAATAAGTATGCGGTTATCTCATAATATGTCTCGTAAAATAAAAGTGTTTTGACTCCTTTGAAAAAGGTGTTATGTGTGACCAAGTGCTCGCGCATTTCTTGCTTGTTGTGTGGTATGTACATTTCAAAAGTAATTTATTAGAAAGACTTTTGGTGATGGCTCGTGGTGAAAGTGTATGGTGAGAGTTTGTACAACGGAACATCCGTACGTTGTATTCCTCTTTACAATTCATAAGTAATATATATATGACTTATATATATATATATTAGATAAAGTTAATAATCATGTATTTAATTAATTAAAATTAATTAAACATGTGTTGAGAAAATATTATAATAATGTTAGTGGAGGAATATTATATTATAAATATTATTTATAATATAATATAAATTTTTAAGTATTTGAAAGAATACTTTGTAGTTAGAAAACTATATAAGTGTAAGTATTTTAGCAAAATACTCTAAGTGTCATAATTTTTATAAAATTTAGGCATGACCCATTCGTTTGTTAAACGTTTACATTTTCCTCAAATGTTGCAATTTCTCAAATAATTCACTAGTCACTTTATTCGTAAAATTTAGTACTCAATAACTATATTATTCGTTATTTATATAGTTATCGTTTTGATTCGTTCCACGTTATAAAAATAATCACCGTAAGTCCAAATATATGTAAAAACTCGTTTTCGTCACCCGAAATATTTATTGGGCTTGAAATTCACTATTGGGCCCGTTAACCCAATATTAGCCCAAAACCATTAAATACGGTTTTAGTTACGTTTTATATATCGTTATATATCGAAATTAATTTCTACACGTCCGATAATAATTTTTGGTCAAAAAGTCAAAGTTGGACAAATGTCCATTGGGCTCGGCCCAACTGCCTTCGAGTACAAAATTGGGCTCATTGGGCCCATTGGCCCAATAACCAAATTTAGTTGTTTTATTATACATAACTTTTATATTTAAACATAATTAACACTTTTAATTATGTTTAATCCTCAAAACAGAAAGTTTAGTCAATATTATTTTTATTCAACTAAAAATATTATATTTCGACTTAATAAAATGAATTTCACCAAAAATTATATTTTTAACTAATTATCTATAATTAGTTACGATTAATTCGATATATAATAAATTATAATCTTACAAGTAAATATCTCACCATTTAACCACTTGAGCCAAAATTTTATGTTTTTCAAAACCCCAATAATTTCATAATTATTATTGTAGCCGATTTATGCATATACACATAAAAGTGTATATTTCGTCTTAAACTCGGGTAATTAGCATAAATTACATTTGTATCACCAAATTAGTACCACAAGCAACAAGATTTACCACACAAGCAAGAAATATTCATATGACTACATATCATTTAATGTAGGTCGAAACACATGCATGCAACACAATCTATATATATTTTTCATCTTGACAAAATATATACATTTAGCACTTGGTAACATCTTTGATCATCATAAAAACATGAAATAAACAAGATTGAAAAGTTTTGATGAATCCTTACAATGGTTGTGAAGTTAACGTGGCTAGGAGGACAAGAAAAGACCCAAATCACTTTAAGTTTTACCCAAATCACCTTCTAATTAACCCAAACTCTTGAATTCTATACCCAAATTAACTTGATCTTCAAAAATTATGTATGTATTGTGTGTGTGTGTGTGTGTATTCGGCTAGGAGCACCAAGAAGAAGAAAAGAGATGAGTTATGGATGAAAATGAGGATGGTAAGTGTTAAATGGGTATTAGATTTGGTTAATAAGGTGTAGATTGGATAATAGAGTGTTCCTTGGTTAATAAGGGAATTTGCATGTGTGTATATGTTGGGATTAGGTGGGTGGCCGGTTTAGTGGTATCCAAGGGAGGTGAGGATGTATAATTTTACTCCTCGTTGGTATATCGTGTGTCGGTTTAAGCCTAAATGCAACCGTTACGTCCCGGTTTGACGTTTTTGGACACGTATACGTAAAATAAAGTTTTTAGCCACGATTTTGTCAGAAATGTAATAAAATGAGTTTACTGACTCAAAAATATATTTACTTGACCTTTACCATAATTACTGTGGTGTCGGTTCGCGTGCGACGTTGTTTTTCAGAAAATGTGAGAAAGCTCTCAGTAAATTACGAAACTTGTCAGTAACTATCCAAAATGGATTAATTTGTGTTTACTGACAAAAATAGAATTTTCCAGTGATGACTGTAAGCTACAGTACGAGTTACAGATAGCCGAAATGCTCAGAAATGCTCAAAAATATCCATTTATGCATAGAAATGCCCGGATTAGCTATAATAAATAAATATTTATTATAAAAATTAATCTAGAAAATTTCGGTTTGTTACAGTCTCACCTCCTTAAACGGAATCGCGTCATAGCGATTCAATTCAAGTTACCCATTACGGTCAATAAGAGTTGGGTATCTACGCACGGGTTTCAGTTTATGTTATCCGATAAAATGGTGTCTGGGAAGATATGTTAGTATCCACAACCGTTTTGAGTCTTACCGGATGGTAAGGGCTCCTCTTGTCTGTGGTAGAGTAATACGTAATCATTTGTTGGATGTTTTGCAGTTGGGTAAACTGATGCGACTTTAAAAGACTCGTAACTTCAGAAAAAAAAATTGTCTTTAACATGATGTGTATAAGATAACTTCTCAAAAGTTAAAGTTTAATCACTCCTTGTTATGCAAGAATTTGATGAAAACATATTAATAAAAGTTGATAAAATTGAACTACCTATTGGCTTCGTTATCCTCGATATGTCTGAAAATTCTAGGACGCCTAAAATTTTAGGATGACCCTTTTTAGCCACTGCTAGGGCCATGATTGATGTTTTTAATAAAAAGATAACTCTTACAATAGGCAATGATGAGGTTGAATTTAATATGGAACAATCTATGAGTAAAAATAGTTCTGAAGATGTTGAATGTTTATAACGTGGGTGTTTCTGATGACACGATTAATCAATTTACTCAAGAATTGTTAAAAAAAAATGATCTACTTGATTCTTTTCTGCTAAAAAAAAATTTAGAAGACACTATCGCTACAGAAGATCAAGTTGACGAAAATACTTTTATTAACAACTTCGCTGTTGATTCTGCTGTTTGTAAGTCAATACGGCGCATCAGTAATTCCGATGCGGCGCATCTATCTGAAAACAGCAGTGACGTAATAAAAGAACATGTTTATTCCGCTAGTGCTAATGAAATTGATGAAGTTTGACTAGAAACTTTTAAGCATCAACGTGAGTAAATAATTCACAAGGTGATTGAAAAAGAGTTTATAAAACGGTTTGTAAAACAGTTAATAAGAAATCAGTTTATCATTTGCATGATATTAGTAAAACTGTAGTTCGATTCATAATGTCGTAGCAGGACAGCAAACCGGTTTATAAAATCGTTAGCGAAATAATTTGAAAAATAATTTATAGAACAACAGGAACTCTTCGTTGTTTACAAAATAGTTATAAGGTTGAAAATTTAATTTCATGAAGTGGGAGTAAAACATTTGTAGGGTGACCGCATATTGGTCCGTAGAATAATCGAAAACAGTTGTATGATGTTAGCGACACAGTTTATTATCTTATAAGCGGGTAGCAAAGATAGTTGGTATACCCGAGAAACGGGTGAAGAATTTGGTGTCTGTTCCAAAGAACACGGTTCAGGTTACTACTCCTTACGGTCTTAAGGTTTCTGTTGGCCATAGAATCTCCGCTGAATGGAGGGTATAGAAAGTTCAGAGTACGACTATGAAGGAGGATGTTGATTGCTACTAGCAATCTATTGGTTGACCAAGTAATGTACATTCTACTTCACGCGGAAGGAACAACATCTTATCGAGAGGGATGAATCAGATCGATTGAGCGTAAGGTTTAGGGTAGAGGTGACTGTAACAAAGACCGCAAACAAAGCAAGGTTTAAATAAATAAGCAATCCAAATTCAAACATAGCCGAAACGCTTCAATAAACTCAAATGAGTTTGAGTTTATTACAACATCAAGAAAGTTAAAATAAGCAAATTGAATTCAAACTGTGACCAATCGGGTCCAATACGCCTCGATGCAAAACGTGATTAGACGGCGACGAGCAGGTATTCCATATGAGCGGAAAGGTATAGCGATACCAAGAGTACTACGACTTGTGAAGTATTGTGATGCCAGTATGTTGTGATTGCTATCATGTTGTGTGCAGATGTGAGTGTTCATGTCATGCAATGCTTACGTACACACACATAAATTGTATCATTCTCGTAATCAAAAATTCAACCGGACAAAATTCTATTATAACTGCTCCCAGTATCGCAATGTTCACCTCTGAGTCGGACATAGGTGATCAGGCTATGTCCCACTGTCCCTGACTGAATATAGGTGATCAGTCTATATCCACCCGAGGTTCAATGAACTTTAAAATACTCAGCTCAGTTACTCTAGTACTATGTCACTTACTTTTAAAAGCTGTTTAGAAAGACNACACACACATAAATTGTATCATTCTCGTAATCAAAAATTCAACCGGACAAAATTCTATTATAACTGCTCCCAGTATCGCAATGTTCACCTCTGAGTCGGACATAGGTGATCAGGCTATGTCCCACTGTCCCTGACTGAATATAGGTGATCAGTCTATATCCACCCGAGGTTCAATGAACTTTAAAATACTCAGCTCAGTTACTCTAGTACTATGTCACTTACTTTTAAAAGCTGTTTAGAAAGACTAAAACAAGTGTCCACGCTCGAGGACAAATGATGAGATTACGTAGAGAAAAATGCGTAATGCTCCGATGTGGTTATCTTAGATACATGTTGATGCTTAGAATGTTTTTATGATGCAAATTTTGTCTTGAAACATATGAGGACCCTAATGTTTCTAATGTAGTTTTAAATATAACCAAAAATGCATATAGGTTACACATTCTCTTTTTCAAAAGTTTTTTGCAAATGATGTTTACCTAATGTTTTTCATTTGTTTTAACAATGTGATGAAGTGTTATGTCCTAATGGTAAATGTGATTTTTTTAAAAAGGTTTTATGAGGGATGTTTGGCTAATTGTGATGTTGTGTAAAGAATGCAAGAACACAATCAAGGGGAAACATGATTAGTTTTGTTTTTAACCAAGGTTCTTAATGAATTAACAATTTTATGCATAAACCCTAAGATTTTAATTATAAGGTGTAAATGAAGATGTTATACATAGATTGAAAGTACAATTATGTTAAGAATACTTACAAAGTTGATTGGAGTGAAGAATGATTGAAGAGAAGCCCTAATTTTTCGTGTGTGGTGATGCTTTGGTCGTGAATAGTAGCTGTGAATAAGTGATTGTTATGGGTGAGGGAGTGTTTGGTTTAAACTAGAGATATCTTGATCTGCAGAGTTGGCGGACCAGGCGGAACCAAAAAGGGGGTTTCGCCCGTTTAGTCGAAAGGTTCCGCCATATCAGCAGAGATGAAAATTGTTTTGATTTGTTTTGATTTTTGTGATTTTATTCTAGGGTTCAACACTATAGTATTGATTCATTGAGTCCTAAACTAAGTCTAAGAAGAATAAATGTTTCTTATTTAAGAGGTTTTGTGAAAGCGTTGACAATGTGGTTTTCGTCTGAAACTTTCTTGGTTGAGATGTCCCTCAATGAACATTTTTACCAAGGCGATGATAATGGACTTTAATACGTTCAGTAAGAGTACATTAGATTGGATTTTCATTGAGGTCGATGCTTCCTTTGTTGTTGCTTAAATGACATCAATCGAGAATATGAGGTTGACGGGATCCTTCTTGATCTTAAGGAACTTGTTGACATGCTTTTCAGCCCGACTTGGCTTTAGTATGTGGAAGTTGCATGAGACGTTTGTTTCTTAGAGAACCATGAAGTGAGACAATGTCCAAATAAAAGTACAAATACAATTTGCGCCTTTTATATCAACATAGTTATCGGCATGGTTCAAATTGTCATGCACTATGGTGTCCACTCCCATTCCTTTGGGATACCATAATTATAAGTGTGCAATAATGTAACTCTTCGTTTAATGGCTTCAAGGTGGATTAGGATCTTCTTGAAAAACAAGCACATAAACAAACACTAAACATAACATCGGGTCTACTAGTCGTGAGGTAAAGTAGACTTTCAATCATATCTCTTTATTTAGTGTTATCTATGGATTCACTTTTCTCATCCTTGTTAAGACATAAAACACGTAATTCATTTTGTACTTGTGAGGAACAAGGAATGACTTCTAAGTGATTATTCCTTGCTTTTTAGAGCTTGTGAAAAAGTCTTTCATATTATTATTATCTTGACTTTGTTTATTTATCCCCAAGATACTTGTTTTAAGCCAATCTTTGACACGAGACAACGTACGTTAATTCCAGTTTATGTCTTTATGGTTTCTTTTATTAAAGTTCCTAATGACACTAATCTAATGAATGACTTTTAAATCCTTTTAGCAAGTTCTCTATTTAATATTCCATCTTCCTTGTCATTTTCTAAGCTCTCTTATCTTATCATTATTTGATTTTTCACTAAGTCATAATCTACCGAAGGCGATCTCTTAAAGGAAGATGGTCATTAGTTGAATGTTAAGTTTAATGATTTCTCGATTCATTAGGTTTCCTTGTTCAAAATAGTATAACCTTTGTTATTATGACACCGTCCAAGAAGTGTCTTCATAAAACTTAAAGTTGAGTTTTGATGTGCAAAACCTTGGTGTTTTAGAGTACAATGTTTTATTCAAAAATGTTTTGATGTATTCTATTACTTTTTGTATGCTTTATGTGAAGATTTACTAAACGATAGTTTTTGAAAATTAAAATCTTTGTGTTTAGATGATATTATCTCATAAACTACCGTGGAGTATTTTATTTATTGAGTTTGCAAGCATCATAAAAGTGTTGGTCATCTTATCACCTAGGAGATTCTTAGTTACCTAACTTGTAGACAAGTATTACGTAAGACTGACTCGAGAGTTCCAATTTTCTATGTCCGAGGGTTAAATAAGACGTGGCACCTTATGTCTCCCATTCATTGTTATGTGGAAATCCTTTGACCATAGAGGATCCAATCCTCATTATAACTTACCAAAGAAAGAACAACTAAAGCTATGAACTACTAATTCTACACACGATGAATCTTAAGCTAAAAGCATGTGTCAATCAATAGGTAAGTTGAAATAATGCATACCTTTTAAGTTCCATAGAGAAGCTTATCATGAAGATAATCGTCAAACGTTTTATCTTGAATTTTAGGAAAGCTTGGAAACTTAAATACTCGTGAATCCAAGGAGGTTAGACAGACATATAAAAGCACAGTGTAGGATCGTGATTATGGTTGATTATTGTGATTCGGGAGGTCTAGTATGGTGGAAGAACATGTTCATCATTGTTGAGTTAGAGAGAGAAATAGTAGAGAGAGTGGGAGGTTTCTAGTGAGAGAAACACCTTAAGGTGTGTGTGTATGATGAGAAACAACCAACCCTCTCCCTTGGTGGGAAGAGGGTATATATACAATTACATAATAATGCCCCATGAAACGGGCTGTGGAGTGAGCTGACAGTGGGTAAAGACCTGACCCACTCCACGAATACTATTTACAATTATATTAACTAACTAATACTATTATAACTACACGTATACTAACAAGCCTACTGATGACGCTCGAATTATACATATTTTACATAGCGTTATTTGTTAGTTTCTATATGATTTATAAGGACTTTCGATACTTAATTGCATGAAAATATGTTTCAGGTCCTCTAGACAAAGATCTTTACTAGTCAAGGCAAAATATGCAAACTTAAGATAAATCTATGATAAAGCCTATTCCAGATTAAAAGAGCGCCGAGCTTTGATCTCAAAAGTGCTGATTACGGGGACGAGAATAAATCCATATAATCTAAGTTAAGTCAAGCAAAGCACGCCGATTTTATATCCCAAGCACGCCGACCTTCAACCTCTATTAATGACCCTTTGGGCCCAAGAAAACTCTTGAAAGTCGCCGTTGTTTATTACTAAGTGCGCTGACATTCTATGGGAAGCACGCCGGTCTGTTGCTCATCAGCGACGTACTTCAGCACTTGGCCAGTCAACCTCTGCCTATAAATAGAGCCTCATTTCGCCTCATTTTACACACCAACACTCCTCCCAACAACCAACAAAGCTCTGATAACATCCATCTCGTGTACCAATCATTGAGGTGATAGAAATTAAGTCAAAGTTCTAAAAGCGTTGTAATACTGTCTCGATATTAATTGTGGTGATCGCTAGTGACGGTAGCTTCTTCATTACATTAATTCAGAAAGTATGTTGATCAATTCGTACACTATTACCACTGTAAGCATGATTACTAAAGCCATGTTAGGCTAAACTCCTTATGGTTGCTTGGATATATTAATATAATAAAGTGTTTGGTTATGGTTATGATCTCTTGTTGATTTCTTGTTTATGTTGCAACCTTGCTATGCTTTAAACTTATAACCATTGTTTATCTCTTTGATTATAATTACTACTTGAAAAGGGTCGAAAGATTTGGCTAGTATTTTATGATTTTCAACATATGTCTATGTATGTTGACCAATTGAAGGAGAAATCGCTTTTGTATTGAAATAAACAATGAGAGTTTGAAATATCGCAGCTAGTACTTAGACTTGTTAAACTACTCGTTCAAGTGCTAGCAGACATAAGTCGAGAATCACAAACATAAACTAGTGAAACGTTATTTTGACGAAAACAACTTATCATTTGTTAAGAGCAATTGAGAACATTATCATATGCCATCACTGAGTTATAAGAACTATCCAAGTAATCATATCTGTCTCATATTTGAAGTTCACAACAACTGCATAAGTATTCTAAATCATCTTGATTAGTTAATTGAAACATAAGAGCAAACCTCAGTCCCTGTAGAATGCCTGGTCTTACCAAAACTCTTTACTATAAACGAGGGTTATACTTTTACCCTTGTGTTTTGAGTAATAAGGAAATCGGTAATTAGTTTAATTAATAAAAAGCTTTCGAAACACATCAAAGTTTTTGGCGCCGCTGCCGGGGACTAATAGTTGCTCTATTATTAATTGTTTCATCGTTTTTAGTTACATTTAGATTACTTCTCTGTGTTACTTTGCAAAAATTATCCACTTTGCCTTAAATAACCGCCGGTTTTCAACTGAAACTGCCGCTTTTGCACCACAAGCACGGCGATCTTTTTCACAAAAGCGCCGCTTTGCTGGAAATCTAAAAATTAAAAAATTCAAACTTCAAGCCAGAAACACGCCGCACTTACCACCTAAGCACGCTGTGTTTATTACCTCAGAAACTGAACATTGATTCATCCGAATTGAATTTCAGTTGTTCAAACCCTCATAAATCTAATATTGGATGGTCACACGATCAGCCAACTCAGAACTGATTAGTCCTTTATCCGAACCTGAAAGAACAATCAATCAAATATGTAGACGAAACAAAATAGTTCCTATATCACAAAAGACTTGAGACCCGAAACTCCTAAAGAGGTTATCCCATCTGTTGACGATCTCTCTCTTTATCGACTCTTTATCAAATTCATAAACCTCCACGATCCAGTGGACGAAACTAACAATGAACCAATGTGGGCAAATGAACGAACAGTTGCTCCCACTCCTGGTCCCGCAATAACTCTACCCAACACTGCTAATGAGTTTGCCATTAAAGGAAACCATCTCACTCTTGTTAAAAGAAATCAATTCGATGGTAGAACAAAAACCGATCCACACACGCACATTCACGAATTCCTTGGAATTTGTGAAATGTTCAGTTATGGAGAAACTGAGAATGAAGCCGTCCGGCTTATGATGTTTCCATTATCCCTAACCGGAGAAGCAAAAACCTGGTTAGATGAACTCGACGAAGGAACCATAGCGTCATGGGATGAACTTCGTACCGCTTTTATAAGTCGATTCTTTCCCCCAGCCTTATTTGACCGACTTCTCGGGGAAATTCGTGCTTTTTCTTAACAAGATCGTGAAACTCTGACCGAATCATGGTTACAAATTAAAGAAATGCTCAGGAATTGTCATGGACATGGTCTAAGTAAAGGGAATATAATTAAAATCTTTTACCATAGGACTTGACGAGAGTACTCAAGAAGCTTTAAACGCTGCTGCAGGAGGAATTTTCCTGTACAAAACACCAAATCAAGCCTATCAATTACTTGTAGACAATGTCTTACTCAAACATGATTGGGCTAAAAATCAAAAAACCAAATCCGCTCTTCGAAAAACTGTTGCTTTCGCCGATGAAGGAAGTAGTGTTTCCGATATTGACAACATTATGGCTCGAATGGATGCCATGGCCATCAAAATGGATGCTCAGTATAAGGAAATGAAAGAAAAAAGGGAATCTTGCAACAATTGTGGTGGAAATCATTCAGCCACAAATTGCAATGATGATGACACACCTATGTCTCGAGAAGAAGACGCAAAATTCATGCAAACATTTAGACGATCTCGTATCTACAATGATTATCGTAGCCGAGATAACGATAAATGGCGTTCTAATGATAGACAAGATTATAACCGTGATCAACCTCGATCATATTCTGAAGAAAAACCTGATATCCAAAAACAACTAAGTGAATTCATTAAGTCACAACAATCAACAAACACATTTGTGAGAAACACTTTCAATGATCTCAAAGATAGACTTGATTCCACCAGAAGAAACCACCAAGCCTCTATCCAAAATCTAGAAGAAAAATTCGACATACTTACTGAAAAACAATCTAATAGACCACCANCGATCTCGTATCTACAATGATTATCGTAGCCGAGATAACGATAAATGGCGTTCTAATGATAGACAAGATTATAACCGTGATCAACCTCGATCATATTCTGAAGAAAAACCTGATATCCAAAAACAACTAAGTGAATTCATTAAGTCACAACAATCAACAAACACATTTGTGAGAAACACTTTCAATGATCTCAAAGATAGACTTGATTCCACCAGAAGAAACCACCAAGCCTCTATCCAAAATCTAGAAGAAAAATTCGACATACTTACTGAAAAACAATCTAATAGACCACCAGGATCCCTTCCTAGTAACACTACACCTAAACCAAGAAATAATAACTCTAAACCCTATCAACCACCACCAGCTCGTCATGAGCATGTGAATGCTATAACAACCAGACATGGTACTTCATATGAAGCACCCCCTAATCCTAGTCAAACACAACCTACTTTTGAAATTGATAGTGAAGGATAAGATGAACCATTACCTCAGAAAAAGACCAAAACAAAAGAAATTCCTGAAACACCTGTTTTAAAACCATACAAACCAAAAATACCATACCCACAACGTCTCAGAAAAGAGAAAATGGAAGCTCAATATGGGAAGTTCCTAGACATGATTCGAGCTGTTCGAATCAATGTTCCATTAATCGATGTTATTGCTAGAATGCCAAACTATGGTAAATTTCTTAAAGAACTTGTTAGTAAGAAAAACAAAATAGAACAAATATCCGCAGCCTTTCTAAGCAATGAATCTTCAGCAATAATCCAAAACAAAGTTCCACCAAAATTAGGAGATCCCGGAAGTTTTCTAATTCCGTGTAATTTTGGTAAAACATTCTCTTGTAATGCTCTAGCTGATCTTAGCGCAAGTATCAATCTCATGCCATATTCTATCTATGCTAAAATTTCTCTAGAAACCCTCAAACCTACGAAAATGAGTGTTCGACTAGCAGATTGATCTTTTCAATACCCGGTTGGAATAGCAGAAAATATGCTAGTCAAAGTTGGCAAATTCACCTTTCCTGTTGACTTCGTTATTCTAGAAATGGAAGAAGACAACAAAGTTTCTTTAATTCTAGGAAGACCATTCTTATACACAGCTGACGCAATAATAAAAGTTAAACAAAGAAAACTAAATTTAGTGATTGGTGATGAAAGATTTTCTTTTTCGATTGATTCGGCCATGAAACATTCCTACTCTAATGATGACACATGTTTTAGCATAGACGTCATTGACCAAATTCTCGAGGAGGATTTTGACAAATTGCTAAACGAAGGAGTAGATATTTTTCACTCAATTGAAGGAACAATTCTCGAAGAAAAACTCTATGCTGAGTTTGAAGAATTTATTGCCATGAGCGAAGAAATTGACACCGATGACGAAGAAGAAATCATTTTCGAACAAATAACTTTCAATTCAAAATACAAAACAAAAAAATCTATCAAAGAACCACCCACTGACCTCGAACTCAAACCACTTCCTAAACATCTTGAGTATGCTTTTCTCGAAGGCACATTTTTGCTCCCTGTTATAATATCTTCCGAACTCTCAGAAAAGAATAAAGCTGATCTACTCATAGTTCTTAAGAATCATAAACGAGCCTTTGCTTGGAAAACTTCAGACATTCTTGGAATCTTTCCTTCATTTTGCAAACATAAAATTCAAATGTTGGATGATAAAAAACCAGTTGTTCAAAAACAAAGAAGATTAAATCCTAATATGCAAGAAGTAGTAAAAAAGGAAATAATAAAACTCTTAGATGCCGGAATTATTTATCCTATAGCCGATAGCCCTTGGGTAAGCCCAATTCATTGTGTACCAAAGAAAGGTGGTATTAGCGTGGTCACAAATGAGAATGACGAGTTAGTTCCTACTAGAACAATCACTAGTTGGAGAGTTTATATTGACTATCGTAAACTCAATGAGGCTACAGCCAAAGATCATTTTCCCCTACCCTTTATGGATTAAATGTTGGAAAGATTGGCAGGAAACGAATACTTTTGTTTTCTCGATGGTTTTTCTGGATACTTTCAAATTTCAATCGATCCACTTGATCAAGAAAAAACAACATTTACATGTTCCTTTGGAACATATGCTTATAGGCGTATGCCTTTTGGTCTATGTAATGCACCTGCTACATTTCAAAGGTGCATGATTGCAATATTTCATGACATGATCGAAGAATCTATGGAAGTTTTAATGGATGATTTTTCCGTTTTCAGAAATTCATTTAAAAGTTGTTTGGTAAACCTAAATAAAATGCTTAAAAGATGTGAAGAAGCTAATTTAGTCCTTAATTGGGAAAAATGTCACTTCATGGTTAAAGAAGGAATATTGCTCGGACATAAAGTACCTGGAGCAGGATTAGAAGTTGACAAAGCAGAAATCGAAGTAATAGCAAAATTACCACCGCCTACTAATATCAAAGGCATTAGAAGTTTTCTTGGACATGCCGGTTTTTACCGAAGATTTATAAAAGATTTCTCTAAAATAACTAAACCTCTAACAAAATTACTTGAAAAAGATGTCCTATTCGAATTCGATAAAGAATGCATTAAAGCATTTGAAACATTTAAAGAGAAACTCACATGCACACCTATAATAGCAAGTCCAGATTGGAATCTTCCATTTGAGTTAATGTGTGATGCAAGTGAAAGTGCTGTTAGAGCAGTACTTGGCCAAAGAAAATAAAAACATTTTCATCCAATCTATTTCGCTAGTAGAACGTTAAATGTCGCTCAACAAAACTATACAATAACAGAAAAAAAACTAATGGCTGTTGTATTTGCATTTGATAAATTTAGATCATATCTCGTTCTATCTAAGACAACTATTTTCACAGATCACTCAGCCTTAAAATATCTATTTAAAAAACTAGATGCCAAACCTCGTCTTATACGATGGGTTTTACTATTACAAGAATTTGACATTGAAATACTCCCTCCGTCCCAAAATTATTGTCATGAGAGAGAAATCACAAAGTTTAATAAAAGTGGAGACACTTTAATTTTCAACCACTAAAATGGAATATTCCTCCACTAGATTCTCTAGTTTTTACTTAATAAGAAAAGTGGACAATTATTTTGGGACAACCCGAAAAGGAAATGTGGACTATAAATATGGGACGGAGGGAGTAAAAGATAAGAAAGGTGCTGATAATGTTGCAGCAGATCACCTATCTAGAATTGAAAACAAGATGGTGATGAGGAAGAATTTGAAATAAACGACTACTTTCCAGAAGAAATTATAATGAAAATAAATACTGACAAAGAACCTTGGTTTGCCGATTTTGCAAATTACTTAGTTGGAAAAATTCTACCTAAAAGCATGACATACCAACAAAAGAAAAAAAATTCTTTTCAGATCTTAAAAACTTTCTTTGGGAAGAGCCACATCTTTTTAAGATATGTCCTGACGGGATCATAAGAAGATGTATGGAAGGACCTGAAACCCGATCAATTCTGGATGCATGTCATCATGGACCAACTGGAGGCCATTATGGACCATCCGTTACGGCTAGAAAAGTCCTAGAATCTGGTTTTTATTGGCCAAAAATATTCAAATAAGCTCAAACCTTAGTACAACGTTGCGATGAATGTCAAAAAATTGGATATATATCAAAACGTAATGAAATACCTCTAAAACACATACAAGTATGTGAGATATTTGACATATGGGGTATAGATTCATGGGACCTTTTCCAAAATCCCATAAGTTCGAATACATATAGGTAGCTATTGATTATGTCTCAAAATGGGCAGAAGCTCAAGCTCTTCAAACTAATGATGCAAAAGTCGTTATAACATTTCTTAAAAAACTCTTTTGCCGTTTTGGAGTCCCAAAAGCTTTAATAAGCGATAGAGGAACACATTTTTGTAATCAAATGATGGAAAAAGCAATGAAGAAGTATGGTGTAAACAATCGTTTTTCGACATCATATCATCCTCAAACTAGCGGTCAAGTAGAGAACACAAACAGAGCCTTAAAAAGAATCCTTGAAAAAACTGTAAAAGACAACCCTGCTATTTGGTCTAAAAAATGAGATGACGCTCTGTGGGCTTTCCGCACAGCATACAAAACACCTACGGGAACAACACCTTATAAATTAATATATGGAAAAGCTTGTCATTTACCTCTAGAAATTGAACATCGTGCATATTGGGCACTAAAAAATTGTAATACTGACTTGATAGCCGCTGGAGAAAAACGTATGTTTCAAATACATGAGTTAGATGAATTCCTTTTACATGCTTATGAAAATTCGATACTAAACAAAGAAAGAACAAAGATCTGGCATGATCGAAAACTTAAAATCCGTAAAGAATTCAACAAAGGAGACAAAGTACTACTATTCCATTCAAAATATAAAATCAAACAACCGAAATTAAAATCACGTTGGCTTGGACCATACATGGTAAAACACCAATATCCATCCGGATATGTGGAATTATATGGAAAAGATGATAAAACTTTTATTGTAAATGGCCACAGACTTAAACTATATCACAAAGAAGAAAGTCACTGATGTGCGTAGGATTGCGACCACGCAACAGGTTTTACCTCTCAAGGGATCTTGAGAAGCTTGCAATCCCACCAGGCACTGTACCTGGTCAGTGTAGTATAGTGTAGTGGTAAGTACGGGGGATTGATCGTTCTCTCACAGGGAATAGTGTTCGTTAGGATAAAAAAACTACTCTAATAGGTCTAAAGGTGAAGGAAGATTATTTTTGTATTTTTATATTTTTTTGAAAGCAAGTAAAATCTCGGGTTTTGGAGGAATGGACGGAATTAGTTGCTAGTCAACTAACCCAAAAACTACAATTGCAATAAAATAAAATAACAAGAAATTAAAAGGTTGTGAAAACTTATATAGAGACAAATGTGTTTACTTAGACTTCCTTACTCCCTAACTATCTTTTACCGGTTAATTGGTGTATGTATTACTTGTGTAGATGACGAGTGTATTCCTTAACAATTCATGGGGTGGCATACATATCTCCCAAATTCTATGAGCTCTTATCTCCTCCTACAACCATGCATACACATAATCATATGGATTGTAAACAGTGGCTCATGCGTTAAATACTACCTTAATAACCTAGTATGCCTTAGTTATATGTTTCTTAAGACGTTCAAGCATGTTACCATATAGGAGTATTGCCAGTTTTCTTAAGCCTAACAATGATGAAACATTCATCCCAACAAAGTAATAACACACCAATCATTAATAGTTAGGTTTCATTTGATCTAAGCAAACACAAGAAAAATCTAGCCTAGCATGTTAATTGAAAGACAAGCATAAGATATAATTAACCAACACATAGACATATTGATTAATTTAAGTGAGGACTTATCTTTAATTGAACATGAAGGATTCAAGGGTGAAAAACCCTTGAAAATACAGCTAAAATCGTCTTAGGGTTTATCCCAAAAGTTCCCCACAAAGTTCCACACTCATGAATGAAAATTAGGAAAATATATATAGATTTTACATTCTGACGGCGTCAGGTTATAGAGTCTGACGCCGTCAGCTCGCCGCCACTAGGGTTCTCGGATGGCCTAGATCTACTTCTGACGCCGTCACCCTCTCAATCCTTCTGGGCCGTCACTCTTTAGCTTATAACCTGACGGCCTACACCTTGTAACACCTGACGGCGTCAGGTGTAAATGTTCCAAAATCTTTCTGGCCCGTCAAGTGTAAAGTAGTTTCACTCCTTTGTCAGCGTTGTCTGACGGCGTCACCTTGTGACTCTGACACCGTCAGGTAGAAAATCCAGCTTCTTTTGAGACTTTGTCATTTTCTTCACTTTTATGCTCCAAAAACGTCCAAATATGCATGTTTTCCAGAATTCTTCTCAAAAGTACCTAAAATGACAAAAGGAACGATTTAGGGCAATATTTGATCATATTTACTCGAATTAGGGCTTAAATGACCCCTTAAAACGGGTACACTTTTCGTCTCATCAAATACCCTTACACCTAAGGTTTGCTTGTCCTCAAGCAAATAAGCTTTTATTCCAATCAAAATATGAGTTAGGGGTCATTTAACACGAATATAAAAGTAATTACAAC